>JBAMAX010002628.1:0-43406 GCA_037043745.1 Chymomyza amoena
ATTATTTTGCTTCGTTTCTTTAAGGGTGCCTCCGACTACCATTCGACATTTGATCGAACTTTTTTTTATCAATTTCGTTTTATATTCTGTAATTCTTCACGATTTTCGGAAATTGAATTTTCTATCTAAAATTTGCATTTTAAAAAATGAACCATAGGAAAATGTGACAATTTTTTAATTTCTTTAGATGTCTAAAAGTATCTTTAATAACTAATTTTCCAAAAGGTTATTTATTTATTTGTTTTTTAAATGTATATACACATTACAAAATGTATGTATATATGTATATATGTATATATTGTATGTATATACACATACAAAATACTAAACAGTAATATCAAATTAGGGTGCTACTACCTAGAGAGGTAGCTTAAACAAATTATAAGTTAAAACATTAAACATTTTTCATTTTAGATGTACAATTTGAAAACTTTATAGCATACTTACAAAGTGCAGGTGAAAAAATGTTAAAAATTTTGACGAATTAACGGAAAATGGATTAAAAAAGGGATTTTTTAAATTTTTTTTCGGAATTTAAGGAGCACGCCAAAAAATGAAAACTTTTAAAATCCAAATTGATTATTGGTATCGTTTTTTTGTAATTGGCTTCGAAAGCTAAACCTGTTTGGGCTATAAATCCAAAACCATTCAATATTTTGGGTATAGGTAAATTTTTTAATGTATAAGGAACTCATATCTACGTCTTTGCGAAATATGATCCAATTCGAATTAACATTTTTTTTTTTTAAATTAAGTTAAAGTTTTTGTGTTTTTTTTAAGTTTTTACAATTTTGGTCTGGAAATTTCTCAAAAAATCTTCCCAGAAAAATATTTCAAGCCTTTAAGAACACGTGTGTAAAACTTCATCACTTAAAAAAAAATATTTTGAATCGCCAGATTTTTGACCAAAATATGAGAGCCCAGATTCCATACCACATAATAAATATAAATTAATAATAATAAATATTATTATTCAAATGTTACCAGAGTTTTCATAATAATTTTATACATCTTTTTCTACATTTAATAAAAGTAATAATCTAGGGGCTAGGGATGCGCGATACCGATTCGATATTTTGAATATCGAGATTATCGAAGTCGATACTGAATATTCGATACCGATATTTTGTTTCTCGATTAATCGTCGATCTGATACCAATTCGCTTAGTATCGGTATTGAGATAAATTTCGTTTTTATTTAGCGCTTGCAATTTATTTTCCAAAAAGTCTCTTTAAGTTGGTTGCCAATGCGATATTCTGGTCTACCTGGCGCTATTTCCTTGAAATAATAGAGTGAAACAGTAAAAAAATTAACCACTGCGTGTGAATAAGAAATAGTTTCTATCATTCTTAGTTTCATTTCAATTTATTATGAATATTAGAAAATTTTGGTTTCTTTGCAAACGCCTCCATTTTGTTTAATTCTTCTTAAGAAAAGGTGATACCAATACCGTCGATATCGGTTTTTTATTGGGAGCATCGAATCAGATCGGAATCGAATTTTTTTGGAATACTCAATACTTTGATGCGATTTTATTTCTGGTATCGAGCATCCCTTTTAGGAAATTTAAGTTTCTGGGAAATCCATTCTTTCTCCGTCAACAGATCTGGTAAGAATTCCAAATAAGTACATTTAAAAATACACATTTCTTGTCAGCTGCATTCTTAAAAATATTTTGTAAAGCTCAACAAACTCCACAATTGCCGCTTTTTAAAATATGTTCTTTTAAATATGTAATTATTTGTGTATAAAATGTATATAATTGTGAACCATGTAACGCTTAAATCTAGCTTGCGCCATCTAGCGGCAACGATCAACAGAAAACGAAAGGATGACGTAGATACTATTGTAGCACTATAGCTGGGCTCGATCCCCTATTTTCGCGAATCGATATTTTCCACCGATTCTCATCAAAAATTCGGTTTAATCGATTAATCGGCCTAAAACGTTAGGCGCTATAAGTTAAAGCCGCAGAAAATTAATACAAAATTAACTTACATTTATTTCCATAATTCCAAATAAAGAAAACAAAAATTCAAAACTTAGTAAAAGAAAACAAAAAATTAATAATTCGTTTGATTCAAAACTTAATAAGAGAAAACTAAAATCAAGTCACCATTTATTTAAAAAATTAAAAAAACATGCAAAAGCGCCCTCTGGCGGCTCTCAAAATTAGAATTAGATTAAAAAAATGATTCTTCGACCTCGAAAACCCGCATTAGAGCTAAAGGCAAAATAGTTTTTCGATCTTGTAAATAAAAGGTCTTAGTCGATTTTTGAATATTTAAAAAAAAACCTATTTTAAAAAAGATGGCGACTCGAAACTCATTTTGGATTCAAAGTTTAAAATGACTCAAAGAATTAAAATCGCTGAGAGCCCTACACCGTTTTTCTGCGTCTACAAATTGATCCGCCATAATGTACATGAAAGATCGATGCTCAATGAACAAGTATCGATTGTAATGTCAGAAAAAAGAATCGATTATATCGATTTTAAATCGAATCGATGCCCAGCTCTAGTAGATAACTATATCGAAAATCTTTGTTGTCTAATAAAAATATTTTAGAAACTTAAAAAAGCGCTTAATTTCAAAAGCAATATTTTAGGTAGAAATTCAGGGTAAAATCGCATTTGAAAGATATTTTAAAAAATGCGAATATTTTGAGAGTATGTCAAAAAATGGCGATTTTAAACAAATTTATATTATATATAGATAGAGTATATGTATTAGTTCATAGTTCATGAATAAGTTTATGGCCTGCGTAAAAATTTTCAAAAGAGTTTTACAGAGTGTGACAACTTCGGTGCTTCAACTTTTCAGAGTTTTTATTGCATTCGCCTTGCCTTAGCTTGGAGTGTCTTTAGGATAGTTGCTCAATTTTTTAGCCCGCATAGAAGAAGCAGCAAAAGGAGAGAAAGTTTCGTACATAAAATGTCATTTGCCTCAGAATTGATATTTACTTAAAATTTAATTACAAAATGTTGTATACAAGTATTAGAGTGTATGTTTTGGTTGTGTCTGTGTGAGTGTGTGTGTGTGTGCGTTGATGACTAAAACAAACAACTATACACACACATACACAAATACTCGTACATATTAACACAGATATACAAACACAAAGACATAGCCAGTTTAAGCCGGGTTAGAAGAAGCTTGTTACATTATTTTAGTGCTAGTTGAGTGTACTTAAGCAAGCAAGATAGATAGATAGTTATTACATATATACATACATATACACACACAGACACATATGTACAAACAAAGTATTTTAGTAACGGGTTAAAGCCATGAAAAGCACAAAATAAACAAATTGGCTAATAAGTTAAAAGTCAAAATAGCAATCCATAGAGCACTTACATAGCTTTTGTATGTAGTACATGATATCATAAATTTTTGTTTTTATGTATATACTATTTATATACAACAATATAATATTTATATATACACAATTATTTGCATTGAATTAAATGCACGTAGCGCATAATCAAATTAAAATTCAGATTTTTTTAATTTAATTAATATATACGCTGGCTTTAATTACTTTATATTTATTCTTATATTGTATTTGAATTAAATTTAAACAATTTGTGTAAAAATAACAAACATAAAATAACAATAGTAAATATGTCATTCAAAAAATAGTTGATAAATACCTTTCTCCTTTAATAAAAATACTTTCACGTATCTCGATAGGGGGTTAGGGGGGAGGCTAATTGAATTATTTGTTTAGCCCACAAGCTAATTAATATATTATTTTTATTGTGGGTCACAGTTCCAAAATGAATATTTAGAAAAGAAGTATAACTATTTTGATGGGGTCACACTGTTTTTGTTTTTCAGGCTGCTACAGAATAGTGACAAATTCTTTGGTGAAGATTATGAGAAGGCATTTTGCCGCCCTACAACATTGTTCCTAAATTGCCAATAGGGCAATATATAAACTGCTTGAACTGCTTGGTGAGAGTAGCAGAGATCGTTACAAGATCTATGGATCCCTTAGTAATATGAGCCCTAAAAGTCTTTTGTTAGTTATGCTAGAATCTACAAGTTTCACGAAGGCCTTAGCAGATTTGGAGACCATTAATAACACTGTCCTACAAAATTGAAAAAAATCAAAGAACTTTTCAAGTGACCTAGTGTACGTTGTAGGTCTTGACGAGTAGATCACGATAGTGTTTTTCAAAATTGTCTAACACCCCCAAAATCGGAAGTTATCGCTTAAAAACCGTTTTTCGGGTACTGCGATCACTCCCACTATCACAACGTCGCCATTTTTCAACGAAATACAGCTAATTTTGTTAAAAAATCGATTTTTGGAAGGCAATTACTATGGGAGCTACATGATATAGTCAACCGATTTTGTTCAAATTTGGCGTTTTGAAATTTTTTAGAGCACCTAAGCAATGTGCCAAATTTCAACAAAATCGGTTAACTATATCATATAGCTCCCATAGGAACGATCGGTCAAAAAATCGATTTTTTAACAAAATTTGTTGTATTTCGTTTGTTTTTTAAAATATTGCGACCAAATTTGGCACTTGTAAGTTTTTTATTGTTCTTAAGCATTATTCCAAATTTGGTTACGATATCTTCATGAACAAACGAATTATCCATCTAAAACTTTTTTTTTGTCGATGGAATTTTAATTTCCTTGTTTACAATAAGCGTCGTAACTTAAACATTTATCGACCGATTTTAATAAACCATAACTTTTCTTACTCGGAATTAATATTTCTTTAAGATTAAATGTAAAAAAGTAAAGGTGTTTTAACAAAATGTTATATAAAAATGACTTCAAAGTGTGAAAATCGAATAAAAAAAGTGTAAATCTTAGATAACTTTTAAAAAATCTCGTAGTTGCTTTGTATAAAGTATAAACAAGTGTATATCATCTTAAAGCTTGAATCTTCTTCTTTCCAAAGCCGTAAAGCAATCGAAAATCGGTTGAAAAATGGCGACGTTGTGATAGTGGGAGTGATCGCAGTACCCGAAAAACGGATTTTAAGCGATAACTTCCGATTTTGGGGGTGTTAGACAATTTTGAAACACACTATCGTGATCTACTCGTCAAGACCTACAACGTACACTAGGTCGCTTGAAAAGTTCTAAATCACTGTTGGACAGTGTAATTTAATTAATAAAATTTATTGATGCTTACAATCCACAACATGTTAAAGCAGCGAATGCACTAAAAGGCAAATTTTGGTTGTGTCAATTATATAGTCCATATTTATGATATTTAGTTTGTAAGGTTGTATCCGGACAATTTAATGAGGTTCACATGCCTGCAACCGCTTGAGACGTTAATACCATCACTTTCAAAACCAACAGAGGCTCAATAAATTTTATTGTACGCGACATGGGGAAGTTAGGGCATCATCACTTCAGGACGTTTTTCAAGCAGGGCCAGTGTGCCATAATTATGGTCGAACTGGAGTCGCCCACGACAAATAGAAGCGTACCCGAAAGGTTTCGTATTTTGCGACAGATTTGTGGAAATATTCCGGTGGTGCTATGCGGCAATAAAGCCTCTTAATACTTCAGAAATTATTATTACCAACCATACAAACTAAATATCATAAATATCGACTATATAATTGACACAACCAAAATTTGCCTTTTAGTGCATTCGCTGCTTTAACATGTTGTGGATTGTAAGCATCAATAAATTAATTACACTAAAAGCCTGCTTAAACAAGATGTGAATTATAAGCATCAACAGAAGAATTAATCCAAAAGCATATAATATAGTTTGTATATTAGATTATATCTATTATTTTCAGTACCAGATATGGTGCAAAGTATGAGATTATGTTTGTTTTGTAGTAGAATGTACCAAACATTTTAACATTAAGTTTCTTTTATTATTTTTTACTTTTTAAATGAAAATTACTTAAGTTCTTGTGTCGGGGGTTTTTTAAATTTTTAATTTAATTTTTTACTACAAGTTTTCAATTAGAGGAAATTATGACGAAGATGAAAACATAAATATTAAATTTTTTCGTGAATTTCAAAAAGGCACCATGTGATAAATGCAATTTATAAAAATAAAAAAGTTATTGAGTACACTTAATTCCGTTTTTACGCGATAGATACGTTTCCAGAAAATAAGCTTAAAAAAGAGACAGTATCGATATGATATAAAATAATAATTTTTTATTTGGGAGCTATGTTTTTTATAAAAGTTTTTTGTATTATGATAAGGAAAAACGAAAAAACCCAATAAAGAATATTAATTTCACAAAAAGGAAAATTCAAATTTATATAACGAATTACCGTGTATTGAAGCCAGGAAAATCTGTAATTTTTTAATATTTTAGATTTAAAATTTGACGAAATTGAAAGATGCCGCTATTTTAAATTATTATTATGACATTAAAAGCCGAAGGAGTACTAATTCAAAGAAAAACATATTTATGGTATTCCTGCCACTAATAAAATTTTCTGCTATTAGCTCAAACTTTATATATCTAAAGCAGCTGATTTTTCTTTAAAGCGTTTTGATTAAAAGGTGTTATTTTTTATTTAAAATAATTAAGGATTTTTTAATCAAATTAAATCGAATGAAAAATTAACAGAATGATTTTTTTGAATCACGTTAAATCAAATTCGCGCAAAAACAGAATTAGATGTATTTGGAAATAAAAAAAATGGCGTAAGTTGGGATACCCTGTACCACTAGCTTGCAATAAAACCCGGTTCCTTCACAAAAAACCAAAAACAGAAGAATTTTTAGCTGTATGATAAAGTCAACCGATTTCGATCAAATTTGACACAGTGCTTTAATACTTTATTAAATATCTGAATGATGAATTTAGTTAAAATATCTTTACCAAAAAACGAAACACAACGTATTTTGTATAAAAACCGCTATTTTGGACCGATTCGTCCTATGGGAGCTATAAAATATAGTCAACCGTTTTTGATTAAATTTAGTACAGTGCTTAGAAACTATAAAAAACTTACGAATGCCAAAATTGGTCTTAAATTCTTCACAAACAAACGAAGTACAACAAATTTTGTTCAAAAATCGATTTTTTTGGAAGATCAGCCCTATGGGAGCTATATGATATAGTCAACCGATTTTGTTCAAATTTAGTGCAATGATTGGGTACTCTAAAAAGCTTCTGAATGCCAAATCAGGTTAAGATATCTTTATTTAAAACGACTTTGGGATACCCTGTACCACTAGCTTGCAATAAAATCCGGTTCCTTCACAAAAAACCAAAAACAGAAGAATTTTTTAGCAAAAATTGAATTTAGTTCAAAAATATTTACAAACAAATGAAACACATCGAATTTTGTATAAAAAACGTTTTTTTGGACCGATAGGTCCTATTGGAGCTATATGATATAGTCAACCGATTAGGACTAAATTTTGTACAGTGCTTAGGAACAATAAAAAACTCACGAATATCAAATTTGGTCCCAATATCTCAACAAACAAACGAAACACAACAAATTTTGTTAAAAAATCGATTTTTTGGAAGATTGGCCCTATGGGAGCTACATGATATAGTCAACCGATTTTGTTAAAATTTGGCACATTGCTTAAGTGCTTTAAAAAATTTCCAAACTCCAAATCAGGTTACGATATCTTTATTAAAAAACGATATACATCGAATTTTGATTTAAAAAAGTTATTTTGGCCGATCGGTCCTATGGGAGCTACATATATGACATAGTAAACCGATTTTGATCCAATTCAGTACAGTGCTTGGGACTATAAAAAACTGAAAACTGAACTTGAATACCAAATTTAGTTACGATATCTTCATGAACAAACAAATTATCCATCTAAAACTTTTTTTTTGTCGAGGTCGTTTCAAACACCCATATGGGAGCTATATAATTTATCTCCGATATCAAAAAAATTAAGTAAACTTGTCTTCTATGGAATAATATGGGATCTAATATGAAAGTTTTGTTACTCTAGCTCCTACCATCTCTGAGATCTAGGTGTTCAAACGGACAGACGGACGGACAGACTGACATGGGTATATCGACTTCTCTATTCACCATGATAATATTTTAGGTAACTTTGGGGTATTTAAATATATTTTAAAATATATATTTATCCCCCTATTATATAAAAAAAATTTTTTCTCATCTTTTTGAAAGTGTAGAACTTGTTGTGTGTACAGCAGAAGATATTTGTTTCTCATGTTTTTATAAAGTAAGGAATTTAGCAAAATGGGTAGAATAAGTAAGTATAAGTATAAAATTATTCTTTACTTACCTGCATAATCCTTTCGTTTATTATTTAAATTGTTTACTTGACAAAGTAAAGTAATATTGGAAGACGCGACACTTTTTCGTTTATTTAATTTTTAAATTTATTTTTTAATCAATTAAATTAATTTACTTACTCTCAGGGAGTTTTTTTTTTATATTATTTTTGCAGTCTTTTTTGTATTCAAAAACATTTTGCTTCACAAAATTAATGTACTCTACTACCCTCTCATAATAGTGCATAAAAATGATTTACAAAAAACAACAAGGAATCGCTGTCTAACTATGCTGCATACACTTTTTGCCGTTAACAATAAGAATAGAAGAATAGAAAAATAGGATCAACAAGAAATCAAGAGAGCAAACTTTACTCTTTTACAAAAAGAGCTACATTTACACACACTCATATTTGGTTCGCAGTTTTTGCATATAAGAAAATAGGATAAAATAAAAACGAAGGAGAGCAATCTTTGCTATTAGCACAAGAGAGCGAGAGAGCGAGCCCTTTTTACTCTCACTGCTTTTAACACAAAAACAAAAACAATTTATACGCGCACTCTTACATTCACGCATACTATCACAATTAAAATTTTTTTCACTTTAATTTATTTTAGTTGACGATTTAAACAATTGCATATTTTGGCAAAAATTGGCCATAATATCATAAACTGTTTAGACACATTTTAACACTTTTCGGCAACGCGAAAACATTTTAATTTTACATAAAACTGCAGCGCGTAACCGAGTGACCGCGTCAGTTAAATCTACTTTGCATTTACTTTCATTTGATCTTCGTATATCAGTGGCGTAGTTCGTTTGTAGTAAAGAGGATTTGGCTGCGTGAACCCCACTAGCTACGCCCTTGTTTTTTTTTTGCTCTCCTTTAGCTCGCTCAGACAGGCTTGCCAGCTGCTCACTTTTCAATAAGAAATTAATTTTGCTCTATGGCCTAAGCAACTGTGCGTTTGTTTGACAGCCCTAGAAGACAAAGTGCGGTAAAAAAGTACGGCAAATAAATGTTTAAGCGCGCTTATGAATTTTTGTATAATTTATTTTGCATTACAACAAGTGTATTGTTTAAATATAAATAGTTTAAATATTAAATGTAAATAAGTGCTAATAGTTTATAAAAATGGCATAAGTGTTGGTGGTTAATATGCTGGCTGAAGCATTTGTTGGAGCGGAGCCTCAATTTTTTTTTTGTTTTTTTCTTTGTGTTTATGTTGTTTTAGAAATTGTAACAAACTATTTGATTAAATGTAAAAAGTGATGTTTGTTTAAATGGTTTTTAAATTTCATATAAGTGCTTATAACCAATTATTAAAAGTGCAAGTCGTTAAAAATCGGGCTATAATTATTTACATATTGTTGCGCTTCGGCAAGTGTGTTTATGTTTGTGTTTTTTTTTTGTTGTTTTTTTATGCGTGTTTTTATAAAGTGCAAGAATTTGTTATTTGTTAATCTTTTTGTTTACGAGTTGCAATAAGTGTAGAAGTTGTAAAATATTAAATATATTTTGCATAAGTTACAAAAATTGCAAAAGTGTTAGTGTTTAATATGATGGCTCAAAACGTTTGCTGAAGCGGAGCATCAATTTTTTTTGTTGTGTCGGCGTTGTGTTACAAATGGAAATAAAGTTATTTAATTAAAGTGCAAGAAGTATTATTTAGTTTAAATTGTGTTTTATATTTTATACAAGTGCTTATATCAAAAGTGAAAGGCGTTAAAAATCGGGCTAAAATTATTTCTTGGTGTCCGTCGGCAAGATACGTGAGTGCTTTTTTTTATTTTTGTTGTTGTGCGTGTTAATATAAAATGCAAGTTGTTATTAAGGTATTTACAAGTGCAACTGGTCTAAAACTATATAAAATCTATGTAATATTAATGCTAAATGTATGTATATAATAACAAATGTATGTACATACATAAGTATATACGTAACAGCAACAAGTGCGTAACCGTTCGTTGGAAGCAATAATAATTGTGCAAGTGCAAGTGAGTAAGCAATACGTTTATATTTTTATACATTTAACTTTCATAGGAGTGTGCAGGTGTTAAAAGAGTAATGCCTAACATTTTCAATTAGTCAATTATATATGTATATTAGGGCGGGTCAATTTGTATGTAGCCAAAAAAACGTTCTGGGGCTCACGGCGTTTTGATTCTTGGGCCATTCTAAGCAACTTTGCCCAAAGTACTATGGGTCTAAAATAAATTTCGAGTCTGCCACTTTTTCAAAATAGTTTCTTTTTAATATTCCAAAATCGACTTAGACATTGCATTAAAAGGCCAAAAAACTCAATTTTTTCTTTAGCCAAATATGTGTTTAGGGGTTTTTGGGGTCGAGGAATCAATTTTTGACATTTATTTTTAATTTAGAGCACCGCCAGAGGTCGCACTAGTGCATTTTTTATTTAAAAAAAATTTTTTTTTTATTTGAAAAAATTTTGGAAAATTGACCAAAATTTCACTCTTTCCTAATACTGAAGCACTGTAAATAATTTTATGAACAATTTTTAACTATGTTATATATTTTTTTTACGATATTATATATCTCCAATATGGCCGATCGAGCAAAAAAACGTTTTTTGAACAAAATTCGTTGTGTTTCGTTTGTTTGTTAATAGATTGGAACTACATTTGGAACTCAGAAGCCATTTAGAGTACCCAAGCACTGTACCAAACTTCATTAAAATCGGTTGACTATATCATATAGCTCCATAGGACCAATCAGTCAAAAAACGTTTTTTGACTGATTGGTCCTGTTTCGTTTGTTTGTTTATAGATTGGAACCACATTTGGAACTAAGAAGCTTTTTAGAGTACCCAAGCACAGTACCAAATCTAATCAAAATCGGTTGACTATATCATATGGCTCCCATAGGAGCGATCGTCCAAAATAACTTTTTTTATACAAAATTCGCTATATTTTATATTTAAATAAAGATATCGTAACCAGATTTGGCGGTCAGAAGTTTTTTAGTGTATTTAATCATTGTACCAAATTTGAATAAAATCGTTTGACTATATCATATAGCTCCAAAAAATCGATTTTTGAATAAAATTTGTCGTGTTTCGTTTGTTTATGAAGATATTGGAACAAAATTTAACACTTGTAAGTTTTTTATAGGTCTCAAGCATTGTACCAAATTTTTAAATCGGTAGACTATATCATATAGCAGCCATTGGAAAGATCGGGCAAAAAAAAATTGTTTGCTTAAAAATTTTTCTGTTTTTTGCTTTTTATGAAGAAACCGGATTTTATTGTAAACTAGTAGTACAGGGTATCCAAAAGTCGTCCCAAAGCCCGACTTTGCGTACGCCATGTTTTTATAAAGTAAGGAATTTAGCGAAATGGGTAGAAAGAAGTTGACTTTGACGAAAGTGAAAATGAAAGAACACCTGTGCTGCTTGCGGTGATGGAGAGGTGGTGGTTGGTCAGCGAAATGAGCAGGGGGCGAAGCTCTCTAGTTCTATAAATAAAAATTTATTTCAACTTTGATTAAAAATATTCAAATAAAAATTATGAATAATAAAAATTATTTGTAGTTTTTAAATTAAAGTTCATAAATAATTTTTGTTGGCTATTGCAAAAAAAAAAAAAAAATTTAATTAAAAAAATATAAAACCGAAATTTTTGTGCTAATTTAAAAAATAAAAATTGAATTAAAAAAAATATTTATAATATCTTATATATAAAATTCTCGTGTCACAATGTTATGTTCGTTCTAAGCTTAGGATCTCACGAACGGCTGAACCGATTTGGCTAATTTTGGTCTTCAAATGTTCGTGGAAGTCCAAGGATTGTTTAGGGTTGAGAAAATATAACAAAATTGCTACGCAAATACTAAAAAGGACAATTTGATTTTCCAATACAATTTTTTTTTTTAATTTAGGTAGGCATTGTGTACATTGTCAGATTAACTAATATTTTTTAGTTAATAGTTTTTGTCGAAAGGAAACAAAAAAATTATTAACGATTCATGTTTTGATTTCTGTTTAAAATACATATGATCAATTCAATATTTGCACATAATGCCGGCAAAAAGAAGTAACATTGGTAGACATTCGCGTAGAACTCAATTGCAAGCATCCCAAAGAACAGCTGAAACTGAGGAACAACGTTCGCAAAGGAATGAGTTGAGTCGATTAAGACGAGCAAGATCACATTTTGCACATGCTCGAATGAGAATGAGACGAAATCGGGATTATCAGAATCAATCAGATGAAATCCATGCAGAACAGAATTTAATCCAAAGAACATTCAGACAAATGCGCAATGCATCCAATCTGCACAGAGCTGCATTCGAATATAACAATACGACCGATTATAGCTCGCGTCAATCTGTTGTAATTGGAACAATGAACAAGGTATGTGACCAGTGCCAAGCACTGAAATTTCCCAATGAAACAGCAGGCCTGCTTATTATCAAAAGCAGTGTATTCGGAGAGGTTCGCTGCTGGATGTATTCGGTAGAATGGCAGAAGAGAGGATTACCTCAGAAAATACTACCGCATGAAATTGATGATGTGATATCGGCGGAAATCCCAGTTCAAACAAATGATCCAGAATTGTTCGAGGTTATCACAAAGAATATGATCCACGGACCATATGGTGTGCTCAACCCAACTTCACCATGCATGATCGACGGCAAATGCTTCAAAAGATATCCAAGGGCATTGACGTCGGACACTGTTACGGGCTACGATGGATACCCATTATATCGCCGTAGATCAACAGAAGACAATGGCAGATCAACCACAATCAAAGTGCAAAAACAAGAAATTGAAATTGACAATCGTTGGGTTGTTCCATTTTCGCCATTATTATCAAAAACGTATAAAGCCCACATTAACGTCGAGTATTAGCAACTCAGTAAAATCAATAAAATATATCTGCAAATACGTCAATAAGGGAAGCGATATGGCGATTTTTGGTGTGAGAGCCGACAATGTGAATGACGAAATTTGACAATATCAAATAGGACGTTGCATTAGCAGTAACGAGGCAATATGGCGAATTTTCTCATTCCAAATTCACGAACGACACCCAACCGTTGTCCATTTAGCAGTTCATCTAGAAAATAGTCAACGTGTTTCTAGACGAGCGAGCGGAGCGAGCGTGCCGAAGGCCGGCTAGTAATTTTATATATTCAAAAGTTATTAAAATTTAATTACAAATTTTTAAATGCACAATAAAAATAAAATTATTATATTAATATATATTTATATCAATTGAAACTTTGCTTTTATATATATCGAATTTTTTTGATATTTTTAATAAGTAAATTTACTTATTGTGAAATAACCGTCAGATTATATAAAATATTTATAACAAAAAAATAAAAATTGTGTATATAAAAGTTATTTAAAATCTATTGTTATTTTAAAAATTTTCTATGAACATATAATTTTTAGTTATGTTTCTTTTTGATTTGTAGTTCTTTAGCTTTAAAATTAAAGATGAAATTGTTGCAGGGCTACATAGGGATGTCATTTTTCAAAATATACAATTTAAATTTAATTTAAAAATTTTTGAAACAAGATGCGTAAAATTTGATAACAGCGCTATATAGGCTGGCAGTTTTCAAAAATCTACAATTAAAATTTAATTTAAAAATATTAAAAAAAAATGCGCATTTGATAAAAAAATTCGTAAAACCTAAAATAAAAATTGAATTCATTGATCTTTCAGCATCTTCTCATCGATACCTGATATGCACTGTAAGAGGTAAGTATCTTTTAAGCATTCCACAAAAAAAAAAATTAAATTGAGAAATCCATTTAACATAATTATGTGTAAGAGTTTTTGGGAACAGAAGTTTCAATCACCAAAATCTGCATGGATTTAAGATACACACTATAAGAGAACTTATCATATACTGCTGCTGCTTAATTTGTATAAATAATTAATTAAAATCATTAAAATTAAAGTGTTAAGCGGAAGACAATTTCTTAAAGTGACAAATATTTACAGCCTAACCAAATATTCCAAAGGATATGGACAACCTTAAGCTGATTTTGTCATAAATGCGCCTCAGACCTTCCTTCCATTTTGGAAGTGAAAATTCTAAGCTGCATATTTTTGTTGTTCCAGTAGCTTTGCACGTGACAGTTCTGGTTGTTGTTGTTGTTGTTGGTGTTGATGTTGTTGTGATTAGTGGCAAGCTTGTTAAGTTGTTGCATATTCATCGTTTAGCTGTTTATGCTACATTTATGTGCAGCATTTGTACAATTTGTAAATTTTCATTAGCATTTGCCATTAGCATTAAATTTAAACGCAAAATTTTCGCTTTTGTGGTGTTGACAGTTTTTGAGGAGCAGTATCTGTGTGTGTGTTTGTGTGTGGGAGTATCTGTGTGTGGGAGTATCTGTGTGTTTGTGTGTGTGTGCTGAGTATATTTTCGTTACCCTTGGTATTTGACATGAGTTCCAAATTGCCCACACCGCAGACTGCATGCTGACTGAATTTTGTTGCCTCTGTTGCTGACGCAGTGCGTGCAATCAAATCATCATCAAATCATACCAAAAATTGAGTTAATTCTCTGGCACAGCTCATCGCCAGGCTTTTGGGCGGCTTTTGGGTGTTCCGCTTTAGATTGGTGCGGGTCTTCGGCTGGGGTTCCAATGGATGCGATGGTTCCAATGGATGCAACACTTGTGCACACACGCATATCAATGCGGTTTTTGCATTTTGTCTAACATAAATTTAAATGCATTTGTCAGTTGTTGGCCAGCCATTTGTTGGCTGCATAAAAATTCCGAGCAAACAATGCTACAAATAACGTCAACAAATTCAACGAGAACGAAAGTGGGAGCTGCCTTTTGGGACACGAAGTTTGTATGTTCTTGCAGATGGAACAATAACATGTTTTAGATTTTTCCAAAATTGGAATAGAAAATTTTGATTGGAATAATTTTTGTTATATATTGGTTTGAGCAGTCAGCAGAGATTTCATCTAATCAGAAATTAGAAAATTGTATTATAGTTGGGGGTTTTTGGAAGTGTTGTTGAAGGATATTAGGTATTTATTTGCCAGGACTTTATTGTATGCATACTATTGATATCTCACAGACAACAAATATTTTTCTTTACACATTTTCGTTTAAACATTGCTAAAGCTTCAGTTATTTATTGATTTTAATATTCTAAGCTCTTGGATCGAATGATGGATGAGCTTTAAATTTATGTAGGTAGAAACAAGCTTTTAATTTTTTTGCAGGCTAACCCCCATAAGGCATTCTTTATTTATTTATATATATTCTGCCTATTATATCCCCTGCACTTTGCTTAATTTCTTAAAATTTAAGAATGCTGCTGTTGGCCTGGCTGACTCTCAAATACCCTGCATCAACATACTTCACGTAGTTATTAAAGTATCCGCTAGACAAAGTACTGGTAAAATGGTAATTTTTAATTATATGTCCAGAAATTTCCAACCGTTTGTTACCAAATTTGCATCTACGGATGGGCATTGAAAAAGCGATATTTGGTAAAAACAAAAAGTTGGTATTCCAACCGACTAAAAAGAATTTTCATATTTTTTATTAATGTTGAATTATTTTGTTGTTGTTGTTTTTATAGTTTTCGAACTATTTAGAAATTCTAGAGAAATTTAAGAGAAAAAAAATAAGAAAAATTCAGAAAACCTAAAGATAGTTATATTACGGTCTCGAACTTCAGACTACAACATCGGACTTTGTCTAGAGATGTAATCTTAATAGTATTAACTCTAAGATAACGTCAAGACGTACTCTCGATATTTTCCAGATATTTAACTCTAACAAATTTTAAAAAAAAAGAGTTAAGCTTGATTTTTTTAATAAAAATTAAGAATAAAAATGTATTCTTATTTCCGAGAGTCCTTTCAAAAACATGATATGTATTGGCCTGCACTATTATTCAAAGCCCTTTTTTCGCTTTGATTTTTTTCAACCCCATAACTCTTATTTGCAATCTTAGGGATTATTTACGTGTTGAATATTTTTTTTTTAGACTAATAGTTCTTACGAAGACTATCGCGTAGTATTAGAATGGAAAGCTGAATATTATTTTAAGAAGTTTTTGGGCTGTTTTGAAACAAGTAGAATAGAAGCATAAAGAGGTTGAGAGAGATGCTAAGAACTAATTGAAGAGCAAAAATTTTGGGGCTTAAAGGTTTTGGAATTGTTGGTTTTTTTTACTATGTGATTTCCATAGGGAATTGGACTTCAGAATTCCCTATACATGGACTTTATAAAGGTTTTGGCAGGTGGCAGGGTTTACGCTTTTGCATAAAAAATATATTTTTTTCGGTGGATACGAAGTTTTTATTTTCTTTATTGATAGGAGTTAAGAGGCAGTAGAAAGCATCTCTGAATCTATAAAGTATATGATAATCAGTATTATGTGACTTTTTTGAGGCGTTTGCGTGTGCAGGGGCGTCTTATTCGGCCGGAATTTTGGGCCGACAATTCGATTTGCACGACGATAACGCGCCATCTCATCGAGCTACGATTGTGAACTCATTTAATGCGATAAATACCATCGCAGGCACCATAAAGTCCAGATCTGGCCCAGTCTGATTTTTTCCTCTTTCCAAAACTAAAAGTGTCACTCCGGGGAACCCGTTTTGACCCCATACCGACCATAAAACAGAATGCGACGAGAGAGCTGAACGCCACTTGGCCAACGCCTATAAAAAATGTTTCGAAGATTGGAAGAAACGTAGGCTTGTGTGTATTGCTTCAGAAGGTGCATTTTTTGATGGAGACAAAATAAATATTGAAGAAGATTAACTATTTTGCATTTTATTTAGAAATTCCGGAATGTATGTTAAAGTTTTACTTATTATTATTATTATTTATTTATTTATTTTTATTATTGTTTATTATTTATTTTTATTATATTATTTATTTACTTATTTTTCTACAAACTTTCGAAAATATATATGGAGTTATCGAAAAACTGATAACTTAGGACAGTTTTTTTTTTGGACAAGAAATTAATCCATACAGATATGTAAGTAATATTTCTTTTCAAAAGTTAACATTATTGAGTTAAAAACATATTTTAGAAATTGTTTTTAAATTTTTAAAAATATTCATTTTGTTTTTAAATATTTTTTTTTTGTAAGTAAATGTTTTGAAGTTTTGCCCAAATTTTTAAAAGTTTTTTAGAATTTTTAAAGTAAATAATGGACTGAAATTAGATTAAAGATAAAAAGGTTGTGATCCGATAATGAGAGTTAACCGAGAAAATAAAAATTTGGGGGAATTTGTGTTTTATTTTTGTGATGGTAACGCATGACCATAGTATTTAGAATCTTGTAATAGTGGCAAATAAACATATACCCCCGAAATGAAAGATCAGAATGTGAAACTGTATCTGAGTTTTTTTCAGATATACAAAAAATAATATGACTTAAGGATAGGATAGCTCAAAGGTTTGCTTTTTTTTGCCAAATACAATTTTTCGTGCACCATAAAAAAGGTTTGGTCAAACAAAAGAACTGAAGAGCGTAAATTTCTAGTCAAACAAAAATTTGTAAATATATAGCAAATTGTATTTAACATTTTTTTTAATCTTTATAAAATTTAGGTAATTTATTTTTATTTTCTATAAACAGCAAAAATATAGTAATTATTTTTTTAAATAAAACACTGGCTAATGGCCGGGAATTAAATCTATAATTATTTAAAGATTAAAATCAAATTTAAATTGTAGCATATTAAGTAAAATGTAATTGTATTATATCTGAAATGTACTAATTCTAATTGCTGTTCACGCATCCATCACTGCTATGATAACATGTTAAGACGTAATCGATATATGTAATATGTATATGCAATCGATACGTAAGCGGCTCATGTATACTATTGTGCATTCAAATCATTATGACACAATATAGAATGCCGACTCGGTCAGACTCAGTAGCCATTGGCTTTTTATTTAAAGAGTTATTTGGCGAACTGATCTGGAAAGCTGAAGATGTAACCCAATAAGCTTGACAAGCAGACTCATGTAGACCAAACTACTATATACATTTTTTTTTTCACTTTTTCGAATGTCACCTACACCATTATCACTCTGAACTAAGGAAACAACAGGCTTAACTATAGTCGACACGCTCCCAAGATCACTGGCATGCTATTTATTAATACATTTTTCAATACAATATATGTGGCCATCTTGTAGGTTGTTACGGTTAATAATAGGCTGAAAAGTTCATAGGTTAACCTATTAAAAACGATTTTTTTTTGCCAAAATTAGATTTTTTTGTATTCAACATAGTTGCCATCGAGGGCGATCACTGATTGTAGCGATCTTCCAACTTTTCGATACCATTGTTATAACACGATTTCTCACTAGCCTCAAAATTGGCCTTCATTTCGGCGATTACCTCTTCATTGGAGCTAAATCTCTTTTCAGCAAGAATGCTCTTGAGGTCTGAGAACAGGAAAAGGTCGCTGGTGGCCAGATCTGGAGGAGACGGTGGATGCGGAAGGAATTCGAAGCAAAACTCATTCAATTTTGCTATAGTTTTCATTGACAGCACTTTTTTCTTCTTTAAATGGGTTCGACTTATAGCAATTTCGTCCTTCAAACGCTCCAATAACGCTATATAATAGTCGCTGTTTATGGTCTTAACCTTTTCGAGGTAATCGATGAAAGTTATACCGTGTGCATCCCAAAATACCGATGCCAAGACCTTGCGACTTTCTACGCTTTGGAGTCGCTTCATCGCGTGCTCAAGAGTGTATGGAGCCATGATTCATCCATTGTGATATATCGACTGAAAAACTCGTTTTTATTACGGTTGAAAATCGCTAAACACTGCTCCGACTCATCAACTCGTTGTTGCTTTTGATCGACTGTGAGCTCGACCGGCACCCATTTTTCACAAAGCTTTCACATGTCCAAATATTCTTGCATGATGTGTCCCAGACGTTCCTTTGACATCTTTAGAGTCTCAGCTATCTCAAACAACTTCACTTTACGATCACCCAAATATTTTGTGGACTTTTTTTGATGTTTTCGTACGTAAGAGCCTCTTTTGGGCGTTCACTGCGTGCATCGTCTTCGGTCCTCATTTCGCTACGCTTAAATTTGGAAAACCATTTCTCAAAAGTATATCTTGCTGGTGCAAAGTCCGAATAATGTTTATCAAGCCAAACCTTGGCTTCAACAGTATTTTTTTTCCGAAATTCGATTTTTTTTCCATGTTTTTCACAATAACAAAAGTAGCTTCACTCAGAATGGTATATCTCACGAGCCAATAGTCCGGCAGCTGTCAAATTTATTCACGAATCTTTTGAAAGATTGTACTTACTGAAACTTATATAGACTTAATTTTAGTAACGTCATATATGGGTCAGCCTACGAACTTTTCAGCCTATCTAACACTCCTATGAAAACCTCTTTGGTCCAAAGGAATTTCGTTCTTGCTGCCAAAAATGTATAAAAATGTTGGTTTTGTTGTCCTTCAAAAGTATTCGATTATCCGTACTTAAGTATGGCTGAGACTCCTGCTACAATATTGTGTTATGCTCTTTTAAGGGTATAACAATAGCAATTCTTGATTGCATTTCCGAGCTTATGAAATTTTGTGGTAGGCAATGAAATAATTTTCGTGGCTTACGAAATATTGGGGGAGAGTCGTGGAGGTGTGATGGCCACGAGTGACGTCACGTCGCTGCTGACAAATGTTGGCCGCAGTTATCTAACTGCAGAGTTATGTACTTGACCAAATGTCATCTGTGGTATATGTGACTTTTTATAGATGTGTGTGTGTGTATCTGTGTGAGTGCGTGAGTGTATGCATGTGCATCTTTGTGTGCGTGTGTTAATATTTTGCCGATTGGCGTTGCAATATTTTGTCATTTGCAAACCCATTATGATTTTATTTATTATTTTGTGAGTTTTTCGCTGTGGAGGACATTTTATGCGTACTCAACTCATCTGGGGTGCTCTTGATTGCATTTGCCGGGTTTTTGTTGTTGGGTGCGTGTTTTTTTTTTTTTGCCAGGGTTTGACGTATGCGTGATTTTCAATTCGTTCTGCGGACGTGTGTTTTTAGCATTTTTGTTAGTAGCGGCGGCAGCAGCAGCAGTTGGCAGCAGATTAAAGTGCATGCAAGCAGAAATTTCAATCTGGTTTTTTTTGTTTCATGTTTTTGTTAGTTTCCAATTTTTTGCCAAGGCTTTAAAGAGTCCTTTTTTTTTGTACTTCTACTTCTGTTTTTTTGTTAGAGCGCTCCGTTTTTAAATTACCGTCAGCGCACGTTTTATTGTTTGTTTCAATTGCCTGTCGACGGACGGATGGCTGGATAAAGCGGGCTAGAACGTATGCGAGGAGTAATCAGCAAATGTGGCAACAGACGGACAAATTTCGGGTTGTCCTCGCTTAACACAAAAACGACAAAAACGAAAAAAAAAAAAAAAACGGAAAGAACTGAGCAAAATTAGTTTAATTTGTACGAATCAAGTGAAATACATTTAAAGCCAACGTATGAGTCCAACTACAAAAAGAGCTAAAGCAAAATGGCCAAAACGAAAGAAAGGCGAAAGACTCGACGAAAAGGCAACAAAATGGCATTCAACTAAGCTAAGTAATTCTATTTGCCATTTGCAACACGCCCAGCTCTGGCTCCGGCTCCGGCTGCCAAGGATGAAGTCCGTCTTGCTTTCTACGACTTTCTTTTGCCATTTACTCTACCTTTTGCTCTTGTACCCTCCTCTCCTCCTCTACTCTATGCCGTGTTTTCGTGTCGCTTGTTGGCTAGCCAAAATGAACTTCAACTAATTACTCAATGCAAATTAAAATTCATGTCAAGCAGATTGGATTATCCTTACGCAACATTAAATGTCGCGCTTAGCAGAACGGTCAGACTAAAGCTTTTTGGTCAAGGGACTGAGGGCGTTTGCCCGGCATAATAAAGGTGCCGCCTTGCTCGGGTTCTCGTACTCGGGCACACAAAATGGACATAACAAAATCAAGGGCGTGAAAAGCGCACGGCCAAGAGACAACGTTGTATATATAATAAAAAAAATCTCTCTTTTGAAATGCTAATGTAAAAATTCTTTAAAGAAAATTACGCAATACATTATTTTGGTTTATTTTGCATTAAAAGTCAATTTAGTGTTAAGGCAAAAAAACAAAAAAATAAAAAAAACCCTAATGCAAAGGGAGCAAAAGAGAAAAAAGGGCGCTAAAAACACACAATCCCCCCAGCCCCCACAAAAAGGCACGCAAAATGGGGGCTGCTGAAACAGCAAAAAAAAAACTCCAAAAAGAACTCCTCCCAGTCCACAACAAAAGGAAAGAGCTGTAGAGCGTAAAGAGAGCAACAGGATAGGGCGACAAACGGCCAGCCGCTAACGGGACATGAATGCGAACGCGGATCGTCCATGACAACGCAACTAACGGCATACATATACAAAACATGCCCTATATATGTATATAACGCACACACATATATATACATATATACAGTTTATGCCTCCCCCCCGTAAATAACAAACGACCTAAAGTTAGCATTTTTATTTTGCATTTTAAGTTGATTTGCCGGGTCTCTTTAAAGTAACAAAAGCAGCCCAACAACAACAACAATAACAACAACTACTATTGTACCCAAAAACCTACCCCCTCCCTACTCCCGACAACCACAAGTTCACACCCTAACGTTCACACATATACTTATGAAACGGTTAGGCGTTGCCACAATGGCCAGAAATTGAGATGATGATAGTGGAAATAATATGGTTAACTAAAAGTACTCGATACTCGAATAGTAATTCATTAAGGTTCCATTGAATTGTTTTTGATAAAGGATTTGATTACAAAGCAGTATCGAGAGTTGAATTGTTTTCCGGAAAGAATTTGTTTATATGGCTATTAAGAGAATTAAGCTGATAGCTGAAGTTGAGATGATGATAGTGGAAATAATATGGTTAACTAAAAGTACTCGAAGAATAGTCATTCATTAAGGTTGCCTTGAATTGATTTTGATAAAGGATTCGATTACAAAGTAGTATCGAGAAATGATTTTTTTTTCGTAAAGAATTTGTTTATTAGGCTATTTATTTCATGAAATGATCTGATGGCAGTAGTTGAGATGATGATAGTGGAAATAATATGGTTAACTAAAAGTACTCGAAGAATAGTAATTCATTAAGGGTCCATTGAATTGTTTTTGATAAAGGAATCGATTACCAAGTAGTATCGAGTAATGAATTGTTTTTCGTAAAGAATTAGCTTATAAGGCTATTAGGAGAAATGAGCTTATAGCAGGAGTTGAGATGATGATAATGAAAAATGTATTGTTAATGAAAAGTATTCAATAAATACTAGTCTACACCAAAAAGGAAACTGTGTATAACTTAACAATAAATTTTTCCAATTTTTTTTAATACTATTTTAAGGGACCGTAATGAATTACTATTACACTAGTTTACAAATTTTAGGGTGAACTTTAAAAATTAAGTGTTTTTTAGCGAAATTTTTGATCGAATAACTAAAAAAAATAGTCTACGAATCGTTTTCGAGATTTTTTTGAAAGACATGTATATACGGGATGTGTTCAAAAAGTAAGGTGACTTTGTATTTTGAGGAATTTTGGCCAAAAAATCTCTCACAAGCAAAGATGAGTGAGCAGGGGCATTATCGTGATGCAAAAGCCATGGATTGTTTTTCCACAATTCTGGACGTTTTCTTCGTATTGCTTCTCGCAAACGGCGCATAACTTCCAGATAATACTGTTTATTGACCGTACGACCATATGGTAAGAACTCCTGATGCATCACGCCATGGTAATTGAAGAAAACAGTGAGCAAAACTTTGACATTTGATCGAACTTGCCGTGCTTTTTTCGGTCTTGGCTCTTCTGGCCGCTTTTATTGGGACGATTGGGCTTTGGTTTCGATATCATAACCATATACCCATGTTTCGTCACCTGCTATGAGTAGATCTTTTGAGTAGATCTGGGTCGACGGTGACGTCATTCAACAACTCTTGAGCGATGCTCATGCGACGGTTCTTTTGGTCAAAATTTAGCAATTTCGGAACAAACTTCGCTGACACACGTCTCATGCCCAAAACGTTAGAAAAAATTTCAAGGCACGAGCCAAGCGATATACCGACATCCTCAGCAACTTCTCTGATAGTGATTCGACGATTTTCCAAAACAATTTTCTTCACTGCTTGAACGTTTTCATCAGTTTTTGTCGTGCTTGGGCGTCCAGAGCGAGGCTCGTCATTGGCATCTTCCCGGCCATCTTAGTCATAATTTTACTACCCAGATGGATGTCGTTAAGATACAGTGAAAATGGTATCTCTGAATAAATAGCATGATTCAATCTAGACGCGGTTCCATGATTGATCGTAAAGGGGGTAAAGGGGCCACTATTAACATCATGTCTATCCCACACCTAAGGCTCTTCGAAAAAAGTTCCAAAAGAATTTCGTTTTATATTTCTTATGGTATTGACTTATAGATAACCCAATTTTTCTGACACGTGAGAGCATTAAACAAAAAATGGCAGGAGTCGCAATGAACTTCGTCTACGTCACCAGAACAATCTATCAAGCAGATTGTACAATCGATTACGTCGTATAATCATGGATATCGGAATTTTTCGTTAGTGGTTCCATAGCATCTATATTTCGTAATCGATTTTGCAGATCTAATATATATAATGTTCGTAAAAGAATTATTTTTCAGCTCAAAGCTTAAAACAATTAAAAAACTGAAAATTTTTAATTTTTGAAAAAGTTTTTTCGACTTTGGTTGCTTGTAACTTTAATAATCTTGATTGATTGTGTATCATCCCAAGGCCACATAAATAAGATATTGTTGACGAGATATTAACGAATCATTGAAAAGAGTACCTAAAAACATATTTTTCCAAAAAATCTTGAAAACTGTTCTAAAGTGAAAAACATGAATGCCCGTTTCTATTTCAGGACCCAAAAATGCACTAAAAAACTTTATTTGCAAGGGTCACCCCAAAATTTGATCCTAGTGTAATAGTAAATCATTAAGTTTCCTTTGACAAAATTTACAAAATTATATTGAGAAATGATCTGAAGGCAGAAAATGAGATGAAGAACTTAACCTCAAACTTTTAGCTGCTCTAAGTGCCTCGAATATTAAGTTTCATAAAAGACTATTGTCCCAACATGGAAATAAAACGCGCCACCTGTGGGGCAAAACGCGCCATACAGGATAAAGCGATTTCCGCGGGGTTTATTGCTGAAAAATAGGTGGGAAACATAAAACGAGAGATTAAATTGGCAATTTTATAAAGAAATTGTATATTGAAAATGTCAAGAAAAATACAGCCTCGATTTTTTCGTCGCGTCTGAATTTTTTTTTTGTTTGTTTGCTCTGTTCGTCCTGTGAAGATGTTTTCTGCCCCGGCGTAAAGTTTGAGTGGGCCAAAACCAAAAAAGTGTGGCGCATTTTGCCCCATGCTAAGTGACGCGATTTGCCCATGGGTACATAAAACTTCATCAAGCTTGGCATTTAATTTTCGTGTTCTTCACCCACAAATTACTATAAAAACTTACTTTCAATTAAAGAACACGCCAAATTGAATTTTACAGAGGTTTAGAGCTCTCCACCAAAGATATGTATGGAAAAATTTTCAAGCCTCCAGCGATTGCCGTCGTGACGGTATCCAGGTTGAATATTTCCTAAGTGGACCGATTTGCCCCACACTCCCCTATTCCACTTTTTTTAAACAAATTTTCTAAATGATATTTTTAAGCTGCCATATATTAAGCTTCCAAAGTAAGTAAATAAAAACAACTTTCCATATATTTTCATAAGGAATATGGCATAACTTGTTTTGAAGGGTTTTTGGCTGCTGCGTACAGGCCTTAAAGCAAGAAGATGTAAAGAGATATGAACAGACTTAGACAAACAACGTTAAAACTAAAAAGATGATATACTATATATATTGAATTATAAAGAAGATAAACAAAAGACTTGAGGTACACTAAATATTTTAGACTTACCCTAATTTGGAAAACAGCATAGCATTTCTTGTAGCTTACGAATTATGGTGCTTTACAAGAAGCAGTGTGCTTCAACATTTTGATTTGAAAGTATTTAAGAAAAGTTAATAGATTCTCGATCCTTCTTTACGCTACGTCCATGGAGATGCCAGACGTCATTGACATGGTCTTTGGATGCAGGTAGCTGCTTAAGAACAAGCCTTTTTTATCATGGTAAGCATGCTCTTCACTCACTATGAACGACGTACAATATTTTACAATTTTTTACAATACTAAAGAGTTATTAAATTCCATACTTCTTAAGAATTTTCTTGCGCATATTTGTTGCCCTGTTTACGGCTTGCTGTCCACAATTTGCCCCATTGTCAGCCATTGTGCGATGTTGTCCTACATATATAGTATATATTTTTTTTTCGGAGTAAGGGAACTCATGTTTGTTGTTTTTTTTTTTCTGCGTGGGGCTGCGGCACGCTGCTCTTTATCTATTAAAACGCCTTCCAATTTGCATATTTCTGCAGCTGTAACAGCTGTCAACGGCGACGTCCACTAAAGGAGCAGCGGCCCAGGACTCAGGACTAGCGAGTATTGTTACAATGAACGAGCAGCTCTTAAGATAATGTTGCCACCGACTGATGAGCGCGTTATTTTCTTCCGTGCCGTTCTTTTCTTTTCATTCCATTTCTTGTATTCTTTTATATTGCTGTTGTTGTTGCTACTTTGGCGCAAATTAAAGGCCAGCAAGCATTTTGGTCAGCTTCAGTGGTGGATCAAGTGGGCTGATTCGGGGGTCAAAACTCTCTCAATGAAAGAGCTGAGGTTAGGTTACGGCGGCAGTTGGGATCGATGTCGTAACTCACTTTTAGAGAGCGAAATAGTCTCGTATTCTCAGTTTACAGCTGGGCATGGGTATACCCGCCTTCCTTGTGTTGAAGGAGGATACTGGTAGTTCCTTGTCTAGCCAGTATATCCTGGGACTTAATAGCCGCTTGGCTGTCCGAGTAGATACATAAGTTCTTATCTCGAACTTGTTGATTTTTTTGAAAATTAAAGTCTCCCGGATTGCAGGGACCTCTGCCTAAAAAACACTCCAGTGGTCCAGGAGTCGAAAAGCAGTTCTAACGTAGAAATCTTCAACGTAGACGCCTCCGCCTACACGGTCGTCTAGTTTGGAACCGTCCGTATATACCTTTATCGATCCCGATGGGCCTGGTACACCTGTAATCCACTCCTTCCTGGCTGGAAAAGAACCTATTTTAGGGTTGTCCATTGGTTCAATTAGAATATTTTTTTTCCATAAAATAAATTTTCTTTCCCAACTAGATCCTCCCCAAATTTTCAACGCCCGACAATTTTGTCTATCTCCGCCTCTGGTCAGGCCCAAAACAGCACACATACACACACATAATATAATGCCAATGTTTCTTGTTGTTGTTGCTGTGCCCATGTTGTGTTTCCTTTGTGTATCTGTGTGTTGTTGTTGTTGTTGTTTGGGGGCTATTATTCTTTTGTTGGCACGCTTTGGCCTGGTTTTGGGGCTGCTTTTGGCTGTCGCATTACCTACATCAAGTGTCACTTTAAAACGCATTTTTCTTTCACTTGGCCATCGCCATTTGAAGTGTTTGTTACTCAAGGATTCGTCTTCGTCTTGCTCTGTTATTTTGTTGTAGGGATCCTGGCTGCTTATCTAACATTTGCCATGCTTGTAAACAATTCCATGCACATTAAGTTGCAATTAGGCAAATGCTTCACTCAAATCAAGTCGCATCCGACGGATCCGTCCTGTTCGTTTCAGTCTCTCTCTTACTTTCTCTATAGATGTTTGTTTGTTTGTCTCTCGCTTTTAGCTGTCTATTTAGTACACTAAACAAAATGAATTCTTTTTTTTTACAACTCTGGCCACACTTAAGTTTTCAACGCCAAATTTTAGTCTCGAAAATTAGGTTAAAGACAAGTTTAAGCGCACTCCAGGCTAAAATGACATAACACTTAAAAGCTGCTTTTAGGGCTACTTTTTTAAAAGAGCTTATAGGGTAATTGAACGTCGTTAAATGAAAGCGGGGTAATTCTAAAAAAGATCCGCTTTCAGTTTATGTTTGTTCTGCCCAAGCGTTTATAGTGTAATCTCTATGAAGTTATTGTTTCAGTTAAATTTTAAATAAATAACTAAGACAGTATCTAAAATTAGGTCAGTGGTGAAAAAAGTAAGGTCGGTTTTCCACAAAACATATTTTAATGGACTTAAGTGGATAAATGATGGAGATATGGCCAAATCCGATTTCAAAATGTCTTTAAAGTAAAGAAATGGAATATATCAGACTATATCGATATTCTTCAGCTAAATAGGTTGTGTGGCCCGGTGGAGACTATTGAAGGAACTAAGCAGTCGAATTTAAATTTATAATTTTGAAAGTTAAACAACATTTATTATACATTTTGTGACAAAAAGTGGGTTTATCCATATTTAGAAAGTGCAAAATAATATATTCTTCTAAAATGATAAAGGCATTGTCATCCTGGAGCATCTCCTCCAGAATGGTTAAAGAATGCCATAACTACCTCCGAACCCTGTCCGCCCGGAACAATGTCGTGCTATGTTTGGTACCTGGATACTCGGGAGTGCATGGTAACAGGATCGCTGACGATCTAGCACGACGGGGTGCCTCCACCCTGACTACATCTTCAGCGCCGTTTTGTGGTATTGGTTGGTCCACAATCAAAACTATGATAAACAAATGGGCCGCAGGAGAACATAGGAGATACTGGTTCTCCCTTCCGGGTCTTCGTCAAGCAAAAGCTCTTGTTAAACCTCTGGATGCGATCAAGACATATTCTCTGTGACTGCCCAGGGCAGGTATGGGACAGAGCCTGTCACATGGGAAAGGAACGGATTAGTCCCTTTCATCTTAGGTTAATATCAACAAAAGACCGACTGCTATTCATGCGGAAAGCGGAAAGTCTTTTGCTTTAATTTTAGGGTATGGTACAAAAGACCTTTTGGTCGCAGTGCCCCATCTCTCTGCAAGGAACCCCTTTTACGAAAAAAAATTATCTGAGACCTTTTCTATATTGAATGTTGCAGGCCTAGTGAAAGCTCCCTTAAGAAGTCTCCTTACGTCCTACTGCTAATAGATCTATCTATATCCAGAATAAAACATTAAATCAGATTTTTTACACATTTATCATATTATATTGACTTTGATCCATTCGTTGCCGGAAAAACGAAAATTTTGTTGGCAAAATAATTTGTTGATGTTTTTTTTTTTTGCTTATTAGGCTCACATAAATCTACATAGCAAGGCATCTTTACCTTGTTTTGGTTAAAAGATATATTGTAGTAAATTTTTTTTTTTTTGAGAAAAGGGCTTTAAATTGTTGAATTTTTTTCTAAATATTTTGAATAAACTGGTTCATGAACCATTACAGCCGTCTCCCACTCCGATGCAAAAAAGCTTTAAATAAAATGGTAGTGGTTCCAACTTTGTGATACGCCATCAAGATCTGGGGTATGGCGGCTCGCTCGCATATAAGGAATTCGACCTTGCACCATGACCTTAGACTGGAGACCGTCGACCTCCAGATATATAGGCACACAATAGGCTGGCAAAAGGGCTTTCAAATGAAAATCCTATAAGAAGGCTTTAAGAAAGAAATTTTAGAAATCTGCTCCAACAAACGCTGAACTGAAACAAAATGAAAGATCTACAGAAAATCGGACTAAGTGATGGCCTCGTGATTGACAAAACAAAAGACATCTGTAGCTAAATAGGTTGGATTAGCGACCATAATTTGCAAAATAAATTAAAAACATATAGAGTATATAAAAATATATTGAAGTTTTCATCTCATTGTGAGAATTCTTGAAAAAATTATAATTTTTAGTAGGATCTACTACAACCAAATTTTGCCTGCGTTGCTTTTGCAAACCTTTCGCAAACCTCGAAAATCTTCCTCAGGGGTCTTTTTTTGTTAAAATTTGTCCCAATATACCTTTTTAACTAAGATATCGACGTTTTTAGCTTAATTTAAGAAAGTATATGTATATGTTTTCTGAGGGCCGTAGAGAGAATTTCAGGGCACCGGGGGAAATCTCGAATCTGGGCCCCTATAAATTTTTTTTAATTCATTAAAATACGTATTATTGTTGAAAAGTGTGAGATCAACATAAAAAATATTTTTTTTGTTTTATTTATTTATAAATTAGAATTTAATTCTAAAATATAAAGAATGAAGCCAGAGCAACAAGGCCTTCAGGCTGTCTTTAAAATTTATTAATGTGCTTTGTTCAGCTTATACCAGACGAATGACATATAAAAAATATTATTGAAAGGATTTCTGAGAGAATTCATGATTTGATAAAATCCTAATTATGCATTTCATAAAACTACAATGAATGAAACTCGAATGAGAGTTTCGAGAGCTCTGGGCCCAGAGAAATAAATCCCCGATCCCCCACTTCTCACTTCTATAGTGTTAACTGTTTCGGGTAACACTATTGAATCAAGTCCCATACTTGGCGCCCAGCCAAACAACTCTTTGGTTCCAATATCTGGACAAATTGGATAACGCTGTCTAGAAAATATAGTTGTAAGGGCATTTAGTAGGGACCGAAATATCCTGGTCACGGTGAAGATTTACCCAGATATATTGCTTTTTAGAAATGGCGTTCACACATTTAGATGAATCTCAAAGAACAATATTTTGAATTGCAAATTACGTCTTAGACCAAATTTTTTCAGTGTTATAGCGGTATCTGCAACACTGACTTAAAAAAACAACTTCTTACTAAATTTGTTTTTAGCTGCACCTAAACTTTGGCATTTCGCCAAAAACTTGGCTAATTCTTGTTTTTCATTTAAAGTTCCAAGCAATTGGCTCTAGACTCTTTTGTCTAGACTTATTTCAATTTAACCCATTGTGCTATTGATATAATCATAGTCATGTCTGACGAGAAGATCAGTCAATCGTATATTTCGTTCGTAAGATCAATAACAATGATGATTCAGTCCACTTGGCTTAAAAAAGTAAACAACTTATGACAATAATACAACAATCCAAGCAACAATAAACAGCAAAAAGATTTACTGCCTATTAATTTTTTGGGAACTTTTGGGAACTACTACGCTGTGAATTCTTGAATGGTTCTTTACCTTTCTAGTCGAGAGACAATTAATTTGGAATCCTATAAAACGACTAGAATTGTCACTTAGCAATCTAGAAGCAAAACAGAGTTCGTTCCGAATAGAACCAAATCAAGTTGTGTGAAAAATCAAGGAATCTTTAAACTAAAATGAGAACATTTACCTGCATTGCCTTGGCCTTTATGGCCGTATTGGCCGTTTGTGAAGCAGCTGCTGTGGATACTTCACCCATCGAGCTATTGGATGTGGATGCTGGTGTAGCAGTTGAGCCTGAGGATGACGCCATACGTCCGGTACGTCAATATGGCCATGGCGGCTTTGGTGGTGGACATGGTGGTGGCGGCTTTGGTGGTCGTGGTGGATACGGCGGCGGCGGCTTTGGTGGAGGCGGCTTTGGCGGTGGCGGCTATGGTGGTCGTGGTGGATACGGCGGCTTTGGCGGACGTGGTGGCCATGGAGGAGGTTTCTATGGTTAAATATAAAAGAGATACAATTTATAAAATACGACTGTGTTAAATATTCTTGAGCCAAATATACTCGAGATTTTTGTTTTATAATTTTGACTCTTCTTCTTTCTTTTTATTACCAACAAAAAATGGCAACATAAATTGTGGTATCAGAATCGTCTGCAATTTTGGTAGTAGTTGACTTTGAAATGGTTCTAAATAATGGTAAACAATTTCGGAAACACGAAATAATTTGTTCCTTTTGATAGTGTCCCATCACATGCTTCTTATAAATGTGTTTGACCTTCGTACTGATCACATGAAGTATTTAGTTAGTTTAGTTTAGTTTCTTAAGGAATGAGTAATAATTTAAAGAATAGTCCCAATTCGTTCTGTGTTAATATGCTTTTTTTTAGTTGGGTATTCACTTGTGGCTTTTTGAAAAATATACATTTTTTGAGTATTTGACCATTGGTGGACTAGTCATGTCTAAAACTACACTAGTAAGATCCAAACAGTATCATAATAACGATAGCTTGATAAGAGAATAGAATATTGTAACACTACATTCGCATCTCCCGAGCACTCTAGCCGAGATTTGATCCAAAGCCAACATCTGTACCCCTGCGCTTCCATAAAAACAGGACCACGATGGTGGCGTTGTAACGCGAGAAGCTGCCAGTTTCTTATCACTATTTCAGCAAAAATGCAGAAAGCATCCAATACCAGCTATGCGACTGCCCAGCGCTTCTTAAAAAACGAACCCAGTTTCGGGCTAAACCATTCTTTGAGGACCTGGGTAGTCTAGCCTATGTGCCCAAAGCGGATCTGGCAGCTTTTGTCGAATCCCCAGAAGGGATGTTCTACAGTTTTTGATCCTTCTCCCTCCATTTCTTCGATTCCTTTTCACTTTTTCTTAAAATTAGGCAAACCAATGGACCTCATGATCATAGTCACTATCTGAGCTGTCTACACATAACCTTACCTAACCTAGCCTAACACGATAGTTTGTAGTCCCAGCTTCTGCTCTCTTTTCTATCCACACTCTTCCCACAAATCCTTGGCTAAACCTTCAAATTTTTCCCAACAACCTTCCATTTTCTCCAAGTGTACGCACTGTTCTGCTATTTGGTTTGCTTTGGCTGCCAGATTGCTTTGTTAATATTAATTTCCCATTAATTTCCAGACACACACAAAAGCCAATGTAGACCAAGACATCATCAGCTAAGACGCTAACGGCAGCTTACAATTTAGTCGTTTAAAATGCATTGATAAGGACGAGCGTTTAGCTGTTTTCATACAAGCCAACGGACATCAGATAAATTTAATGCGCTCTAAACTGTTTGGCCTGGGCTACTTGCGGGCCGTATGTCCAACATCTTGGTGTTGTGGCAGCGGTCCACCCACTTGGCCAGGCTAAAGCTAAACACAACTGTTGCTATTGCGCATTTTGCCGCTTCAAAGGCTTTAACACTTTGGGTGCAAGGCTTTTTGGTTGCGGCTTGGGCAACCACAAGGGGGCGGGCGGGCTGGCGTTCGTTATTGGGCACCTGCTCTGGAACTCAATATCTTTTCATCTACTATCTGCTTGCCAGCTGGCCGGCCAGTTAGTGCTTTACTCTGTCAGTTTTTATGAGTTGGCAAGTAAAAAAGCCAACACTTTCTTAAATACGCCAGTTTGTATCTTAGCTTTTGTATGTCAGAGATTTGCGGGCCAAGCTTCTGTGATGTGCATGTCTCTATTGGCAACCGGACTAGGCTATAACAAAAACACAAAACACTCAAAGGCTTTGCCTTCAAGTGTCGACGTTTTTTATTTTACGCTACTTTGAGCAAATTCACATGCAAACACACACAGATGCATACACACACATAGAGGTATACACAGATACTCACACACACACATACAGATAAAATCCTCTACGTCGAAATAGCGGCTAAAGCCAAAGCCTGCCAGACGCCACAAAGCGTAAAATGTATAAAGCGTCAGCTCCCGCTGCTACCATTCATTCAGAGTCCGGGTCCCAACTCTTCCCCGAACCAGTCAGCCACGTTATTTCAGTTTAGTTCTGCTCGGAACTCAACATGCTGCCCAACTACGCATAAAAAGCAAATATATTTTCAATGCAACAGCATAGAGAATAGCTGAACAAAAAAATTATTGCAAAATACCGGAGGTTGTCACCGATCGTTGAATACCCTTTATTTGTTAACGCCGTAGAGACAAAAAGTCAATGTGGTTTTGTTTATTAGGGTCACATGAAGCTGCCTATCGATATAGATATCAATTTCTGTATATACGAATGCGCGATTCTTAGGGGAAATAAGAGCTGACTTTAGGATTAATATGGAAGAATCTTTCCTTTCTAAATTAATGCAAAGACATTAAAGCGCAGACTTAAAAATAATAAATGTTCTTTGATCCGACGATTGAAACTAAAAAAACTAAATTTGAAATCTTTTGAAGTTAGTTTCGAAATAGTTTGTCCTAATTAAATTCTGAAGATTTCTTTAAACTAACAAATATTTTTTTGCAGTTATCTACGTTTGCCTCTTTCGGAGCTAAATTTATAAAAAAAACTGTATGGTGTATTGCATTTATGATGTTGAGTATGAATTTATATATTTATTTATTTTATTTATAATATAGTTAGAAAAGTTTACAAAACTAAGACTAACTTGAGGTATATTGGAACACTGGCTGCTAAGGCCTTCGGTTCTGTCTTTTAAATATTAAAAATAACTTAATTAATAACTTAATAGTAGCACTTACATAAGGTGGTATATGTTAATTTCTCTTAGATAAGTTATAATTTTGATTATGTTTTCTTAATAGTATTACATTTTCAAAAGTTGTATATCAAATGAGTCACATATTCTATACGTTTTCGGTGTCTCAGAATCCAAATCTGAAATGCAAAAAATTCCAGCATAGTAGGGTTTCAAATAAACTCAAATTTTTGGAACATCGTAGATGTTCTAAGATGTATCCTTTAAATATACATTTCTCATATCTCTTGATAAAAAAAAAATATTATAAAAATAATGTGTTTTTTCCGAAGTCCGTCTTAAAATTAGTTTTTGAGACAAAAACAGCTATTATACGATATTTTGTATCATATTTGGATCTTCATTTAGATCTATTCATTACTTGTAAGTTAATCAAATGCAATCATATATGATAACATATTATATAAGGTCACCTTAATATTTATTAATATTTCTTCTCTGGACTGAAGAACTGGTATATCTGTCTAAAGGCAAGAAATGGCGTTGCTAGGGAAGGGTTACCAGCGTGGAAAAAGACGTAAAAAAATTCGAATTGTTTACTTTTTATACGCATTGATACCCGAATAATAACGTGATAAAAAAACAATCAGCTGTTTCCAATATTGAAAAAAAAATGATATAGTAAAATAAATAATCATCGCCAATTAAAATGCAGTTAAATATAATATTTATTTTCGTACGCGAATGATTTTTTAAATTATTCAGCCCTGCTCTGGAAAACGAAAAAACTAAGCCAAACAATTTTATTCGGATTCGTTTTTCCATGCTCCCGAAAATAAATTTTTTTGTCGATATTCCTTTTTATTTTCTATAAATTCGTATACTTCCCTTATTTTTCCGATAAATTCACCTGTTGTGTTCTGAAAATCTGAAATTTGGCATTAATACTATATAAGAATATTAAAAAAATTATTTCAGCATAAAATGCGTAATATTTTGCATATATTTTTTGATTGCTCTTGCAACAAAACATTCGATTTCAAACCACATGAAAAATTCGGTTTGATGAAATTGAGAGCACCGAACATACGGTATCAAAACGGATCAGAATAAAATGTTCGGAGTCTTTTTTCGTAGCACGTCCGATTATCGTATTTTTTTTTTGTCAAAAAGTGGCTTTACAGTATATCTTATATAGGGTGGGTTATCTGTTGGTTTGGTAGCTAAACACCCATAGTTCGGAACATACCCATCCAAAATTGATGCTCTATGATATATGTCAAGTTTATTTTTGTCATGAATCGTTTTTCAAAAGGTAAAAGTGGTCTAGGCCTACTATGAAAATGTCGTTCTATGGAAAAACATAGTTGAGGACAGTGTCGACGAGTTATATGTTCAATAAATGCAACAATTGCAGTCCAAGGACCAAGCTTATTCGTTCACCGGAGAGTGAATACCCAAACGAGCTCTCATCAAAAAGCATTACGATGATACATAAATAAGTAGCTAGCTTTTTGGAAAGTATACGAATAATATGCAAATAACAAGCAAGCCAGCTGATGGCCCGCCCTATATTAGATGTATTTCATATACATTATTATATTAATTTTTTCTCATCACAAAATTAGAGTTTTTTTTGTATGCTTTCAAATTTATTATGTTAAAGATTGAATTTTTTTTTTAAATCGAGAGATATATCTCATATGTAGCCCCTTAATCCAATCACGATTTTTAAAGCAGTAAAGTTCAGGTCAACAAATTCAGAATTCTTGGAGAAAGAGGAGACTTATCTTGACTAACTTCTACTGCACTGTTTTATGGGTATTGGCAAAATTTACTGTCGTGACCTCTATGATCTTTCAGATCCACGTTTTCATAGGTCTGAGAAATGATTTCAATCTAACTTTGTGTCTCAAATACTGACGGTCTTTGACGGATACAAAGAATGCTTTTAACTACCACGCCTTCTTTTCCCTTTTGCATACATTGCACAAATTCATTATAGTTCTTGTTGACCCTTCGGGTACATATAGGGTATTAAAAACCAAAAGTAGGGACAGAGAGAGAGAGAATGCAAAAATAAAGCAACATCTATAGAGAGCAAACGTTCGCTGACTCTGAATAGAAAAAAGGTGTTATCTGATTGCTATTTTAAACACAGCAACTGGAAGCGCTTCAAAAAGCTAAGCAAAAACAAATACTCTCACATAAAAAGTTAAATTCTATGAATGACTCGTTCTATGAGTTGTCCACAAGGGTTAAGTGGGGGCGGGTGGGGGCGTGGGATTGTACGAGACGCTGTGGCTTGCGTGCGTGCTGTTTGCACCGCAAAAGTATTAAAAAGTGAACACCAACTGAAGAGTTAAACTCAAAAGCATCCTACAAAGACACTTGGAAAAAAAACTATATATACTCTATGTATATCAACTGGTCGTAGTCTAAATAGACTTGTTTTTAAGTGCACTAATCAAGATGCGGCATATTGCTTGCAACGTGTTCTTTGTGTCAAAGAGTTGGTATTTATGTCAGGACTTTGTAGTTATTTAGATATGAAGGTAAATAGTCTTTGGTTTTTTTTTAAGTTCTATTTATAATCTTTGCTGAGCGTTTACTAATTGCTATGTAAGCTTTTCTTTTCAATTAGGTAACATATTATATTAAATAACATGAAATTTAAGGATGGCGACCTCAAAAACTTTTTAATTACCATTCAGTCCTTTGGGGGCTGTAAAACCGATTTTATAGTAATTGGCACAATGCTTGGTAAAACCAAAAACTATTTATTCATAAACAAACAAATTATCCATCTAAAACTTCTTGTTTTCGAGATGATGACAATGTATTTTAGAAGGTGACGCAAAGAATTGCAATTATTAAATTTTTGTATGGTAGCTGTATGAAAGAAGGCACCAATTTTGATCAAACTTCACACAAATGTTTAGGACTAAAACAAAATAAAACTGACATAAATTTGGTCACGATATTAGATAAAAAATGGAGTTCGTAAAGTCGACCGCGGACAACTTTGGGATACTCTGTACAACTAGCTTGCAATAAAATCAGGTTTCTTCAAAAAAAAAATCAAAAACAGAAGAATTTTTAAGCAAACATTTTTTTTTTTGACCGATCGTTCCTTTGGGAGCTATATGATATAGTCAACCGATTTCGATCATATTTGACACAGTTCTTTAATACCTTAAAAAAGATCTGAATTTAGTTGAAATATCATTACAAAAAAACGAAATACAACGAATTTTGTTGAAAAATCGATTTGTTGGAAGATCGGCCCTATGGGATCTATATGATATAGTCAATCGATTTTTCAAATTTGGTGCAGTGCTTAAGTACTCTTAATAGCTTCTGACCGCCAAATCTGGTTACGATATCTGCATTGAAAAATGTAATATAGCGAATTTTGTATAAAAAAAGTTATTTTGGCCGAACGGTCCAATGGAAGCTATATGATATAGTCAACCAATTTTGATCAAACTTGCTGCAGTGCTTGGGAACTATAAAACCCGTTTGAATGCTAAATTTTACGATATCTTCATAAACAAACGAACTAGCCATCTAAAACTTTTGTTTTTTTCGAGGTCGTCGTCTAAATCACGCCTTTGAAAGCTATTTAATTTAACATGGGGTCTAATGTGAAAGTTTTTTTAAAGTTTTACTCTAGCTCTTACCATCTCTGAGATCTAGGCGTTCAAACGGACGGACGGTCGGATGGGCAGACAGACGGACTGACGAACAGACGGACATGGGTATATCGGCTTCTCTAGTCACTCTGATCATATTTTAGGTAACTATGGGGTATCTCCGACGACTCCTTTTATATGTTACATACATTTTCGGCTTGCACAAACTTAATATACCCTTTGTAGCATACAATACAAGGTATAAAAATCGTTCTATAGGTACAAATCTATTATCTGTTACAGTTGAAGTAATATATTGAATAGTTTTAAAAAAAATCTTTAGAATAAAGTTTGTTCACGTTCTTTCAATAGTTTCATACTTTGAGGGTAAATTTTGAATTTTTAGGGAGTAATTATTAGATGTTAGGAAGCTTTTGCCCAGCAGTGTAAAATCAATAAAAAAATTCATCGTGAGTTATTATTTTGAAAAAATTCGCGTTTCTGTTTCTGTAGTTATGTGGCTGGCAATAAAAAAGAATATTCCGTTTGAATTTTGCAAAATAATAATTTTCCAAACTCACAAGCCTATTTTAAAACAAACAATTACGAAAAAATTTTTTTTTTCACCAAAAACAGGATTCTACTGCTATACAATTTATTTTATATATTATTTCTAAGCAAATTTATGGCTTACCTTTGTGTTGTTAATAACGAAAGGCTAATGTTTTAAGTCCCTAAGTGTTTTGTGAAATTGTAAAAAAAAGTATTAATGGCTTTTTTTTTTGGATTTCCGTTAAGATCCTCACGCGAATGTGTCATGTCTTCACTATTAGACTCTCAGCCTTCTGTACTGTACTTAAAAGTAATTAAAAATTATTAGTTTTTAGAGAGTATCTGGCATCGCTTCAATTCAAATGAAATTTACTTTACCGTACCTATGCGTACCTACTTAAAATTAATGGTTCTACAGCTTATATATTTTTGTTGACGAAACATTTTGTTTGATTTTTTCGAATTTAATATTATAAAAGCTCCTTAACATATTTTACAATACATTGTTTACAAAGTATTAAGCATACCACGCATTTAAATTTTTATAAAGAATTTGTATGGGATTTATTAAAAATTCGCAAGCCCAAACCACAGAATAAGTTATTTGGGGAATTTTTTTAAAATATGACTTTTGCACAACATGAATTTCACAATATGCGGCAATAAAAATTATTAAAATTGCGATTTTAATTAGGTTCGGAATTGCCATTTTAAATTATTTTTTGGTTGTTTTTTTTTTGGTTTTTAAAGCTGTAGTCCGAACGTAAATAATATTTAAAAATAGTATTAAAAAAATGAAATAAGATAGTGCCAACCTTTGCTTAGAATCTGTTGATTGAAAAATGTATTTACAAAGTTGAAACTTAGTTCATTTTAAAAGAAAGGCATGTTGTAAATTTTAAAAATGTTTCATACCGATCTGACCACGTCCACTGTTACCGCCAATATACTCCATAGTATAAAATAATAAATTTTGCATTAAATATGCGCACATCTTAGGCACTTGTTGACGAAAGACTGTACTTTTGATATCATTCTTTGCGGGCCCATCCACGTCTCGATGCCGTACAACAAGATGGATTTGACGCTCGTATTGGAGATCCTTAGCTTTGTTTTTCTGCTTATTTGTCAAGTCAATAGTGTTCCCGCAGATGGTAATGTTACCTTGGCTGATGTGGCTGGATGCGTTTATCGGGAGTCCAACTTTGCTGGCAAGGATCGCGAGTTCAGTCACTTTGCCTTGGATATCACTTAGTTTATGAGAGATGACACAAATGTCGTCCGCGTAATCCCATGCCTAAACCTGCACACATCTCTCATTACCTCGTCAACTACTATATTGATCTTGTTTCAGTAATCATTTTTGTGAATCAGTCGGCCTATCCCAGTGGTGGGCCTGCCACCTGTTGCCATCGGGGATTGGCGTTTCTAGCTTTTTTTCCAATTTATTTCCACACGCTCATGATGATGGAGCGCACAGTGTGCATTAGAGAAGGCGATGGGATATTGATAAATCCTGATAGTGAGGAGCCTTCTCGAAGTTGGTTGTGGAATCCATGAATTTGTTATTAGAAAAGTACGATGGTCATGCCTCGTCAGAAGTGGGGTACAATCCCACTACCTCCTGTTTGGTGAGCAAGCGCACTATCCGCTAGCCCACCTACGCCCCCGTTTTTTCCTATATTCTAGATATTTTTATTTTCGGGCAAAATATCGGTTATCAGACCACAATAAAAATGGACTTCTGGATAGAATCAAGCTCGAACATTTTCGTAAAGAACCGTAAACGAATTGTACAGTAAAAATAGGTTTTGACCAGGACAAAGTTTGATACTGGAATTTTTCTGGCTTAAAGTATTAAGGACTATCCAAAAAGTATAAAACCGAAATTCCGTTGTTTTGACATATATTTGAGCCCATTTATCTCGAATTCAATGAGTCGTACAAAATTTCCAATATACCCAGAAGTTCATATTATAGGCGGTAGAGGTCGCCAAAGTTAATAAACGCAGTTTTTTCAATTTTTAACCGCAGCCTTGCCATTTTTTGTTTTTGGTGTGCATTAAATAATTTTAGATCTCAATAAAATACATAAACGATATAACATACCACCTAAAGTACGAACTTCTGGGTATTACAAATAAAATGGTTAATTTCGAGCCTTATTCGCTTTGGAATTTTTTGTGCACGACTTATTGAATTCGAGATAAACGGGCTTAAGCTCAGATTTTTTATCTGATATTTTTTTAAAATCTTAACTCGCTCTTAATCATTGTTTGCCTATATCTTTTCATTTGCAGGTTGCTCTCCTTATCTATTATAAAAAAAGAAGAGTATTCAATCGATAGCATAATGGGAGTACCAGACTTTGAAAAAAATGCAAATTAATGGTTCACGCGTAAAAATATGATTTTTGATGTTTTTTTTCTAATACCAACTATATATTTACATTTCAATGGCTAAATTTTTGGTTTAAAACAAAACGAAAAAAATTGGTTTGTTCGCATTTTAAACCTTTAAATTCAAAAACATTTTTTTGGATTAACTTCCACTAAGTGAACGCAAAAAAACAAGAAAATACAAATAAGAGCATATCAAAAAAATTGATATACGAGTATAATTTTTGTTGATTTTTTGTGATGGCTTTTAAATGAAAATTATTTCCAAAAAATAATTTTCTATGCATTTTTTCGGATTAACTTGCACGACTTTAGCGCAAAGTACAAAGAAATAAATCTATCGCTTAAAAATAAAGAGCATTTAATCGATAGCATATCGTAGATGCTATTTAACTCTGTCAATTTCTAATCGGACACTTTGATTGTCTATTTGTCCTTGTGTCGCCTTTGTCTGTCTAGCGTTCTAAGCGTATGTGTAATACTTACTTACCATCTCTGTAGCTACACAAGCAGTGCGAAACAAGCAGTGCAGTAGTGTGCGTTTTGTGTCGTTTGGCGCTAAAGTAAAGTGCAACGAGGCGTATGAGCAATGCAAGTTGTTTAAAAGTCACACTAATTAAACGGCACTACAACTTGGACTTGGACTGTCCGTGTTCTGGGTGATAAGGTGGTGGCGGGTCTTAGGGGGGCCACTGGAATTGGTTCTTTCGATGTTGCTGCTTTGCTGGCAAATGTAGTGCTGCAGTATCGGTAATTAAAATCTAAAAAGGAGCCAACTCTTCCTGTCTGATGTTACGCTTTGTCGTCGACAACGCCGTCGACAACGTTGTTGTGTCCCAACCCCCCCGCTGCGTCTCAGTCGTGCTGTCCATGCCCCTTTCGTTGGGTATGTGTGTGTGTGGTGGCACGTTGAGCTTGCTATTTGCTTAAGCTTTAGTTGCCGCTGGTTACGTAGTAAGTGTGTATGTGAGTGTATGAGTTCAGGTGAGTGTCCCAGTGTGTTGATGGCTTAACTGAGTGCACTTGTTAACGTCTACCTAAGCAAATAATGAGGTATGCCACATACGCTTTTAATGAATGAAAGCGATAATCGTTTTGAATTGCAAAGCAATTAAGCATGTCAAAGGGATAATGCAAACAACCGAAGGACTCATCTCTATCTTACGCTCTCTAGTCCTGCATAAAACTGACACCGCTATCAAAATGAAACATCTGCCCCGCTACTTTTATAGTGCTCTATTTTGATGATTATTTTTATACCCTTTCAAGAGTACGACAGTTTTCATTGTAACATGTGATCTAAAAAGGCAGACAGATCATGGGTTATTTGCTCTAAAATATGTTGAGCTGTTGATGCGTCTGGCGTAGAATAAGCGCTGAAGATGGCAAACTTTACGAAATGATGGACATCTTACGTTTTATTGACCACGTTCCCTAGTAGGTTCATTTTATACCTACAAAATTCATCCGATACTAGGCCCAGCTAAAAATATTATTTTTAAGAATGCTATGCTGTAAATATTTTTTAGATCAGCAAAAATCTTCGATAATTCGGGCAGTATTGTTTTAATTTCAGGCTTCCTAAAAATTCCACTTTCAGTAAGTTTATGTTCTGTTCGGTCTTTCAATATAGACTAAATAGAAATTGTGAAGAACAACATGTAATTTTTATTGATTTAAATTCTTCTGTTTTCCTTTTGCAAATTATTAATGGGGTGTGGCTGCCCTCTGAGGTCATTTCTCGAAGTTACACGTTTTAGACAATACTTCATAGGAGACGTTTAAACACATCCATATTGGTGGTTGAAGGAGTTGTCATCATCTTCATCGGTTAAGAGAACTCACGACTGACTATAATTGTCATTCTGTAGTTTAATATTGGGATCCGTAGTTTCGTAATTTCCAATCCAGCCTTACGCGAGCAGTTGTTGATTTTTTGGAGATTTTCTTGGAGATCGGAGAACTTATGGCATAATTAACATAGATCATCTGCGTATTCAAGATCTTCCAACTGGTTAAACGGGCTCCATTGAATGCCCCGTGAGTGATGATCCAAGTATCTCTTCTAAAGCCAACACGAAGAGTAAAGGCGAAAGCACGCATGCTTGCCTAATTCCAGTTTTAATTGAAAATGGATCAGAAAGTAGACCACAATGGCTGACCCTACATGTGAAATTATTGTATGTGGCTTTGATCATGTTGATATTCTTTTCTGGCATGCCTCGGTTGAGTAAAGTGCTCCACAGAAAAGGACATTACAGGCTATCAAATGCTTTCTTAAAATCAACGAAGACTGCGTAGATTGAGCATTGAAACTCGTTGCACCGCTCAAAGATGGTGCGAACTATTTTAATTAAGTCTATACAAAATTTATTTTCTCGGATCATAAGAGAGATGCGATTCATATTCAGCGACGTTAAAATTTTGCACGAAACCGAAAGAAGTGTTATCCCTTTATAATTGTTGCAATCTGAGGAGTCACCTTTCATGGGAATCTTAACAAGAATCCCATCGTTCCAGCTTCTCGGAAGTATTTCGGTTCTCCATATCTCCTTTAAGATAGGTAACCAGGTGTTATCCCATTATAATTGTTGCAATTTCATGGGAATCTTAACAAGAATCCCTTCGTTCCAGCCTCTCGGAAGTATTTCGGTTCTCCATATCTCCTGTAAGATAGGAAACCAGGTGTTCGCTGCTTTATTAGGATCACATCCTAAAAATTCAGCATGAACATTATCATTCCCAGGGTCATTGTTGTTCTTAAGTGTCCTAATAATAGCTAGAATTTCCTTTTTTGTCGGCAGACCAATGTTAACTCCATGGAAGATTGGTGGCTCAGTCGGTGACTCTGGATGATCTTCGAAATCTGCTAAGCTCAACGGATTGTTAAGAACTTCGCAAAAATACTCAGCCCAACGTCGTAGTTTCTCATCTTTATTTGTGAGAAGGCGACTGTCCTTCGCCCGAATTGGTTTTTTGTTACGACACCTTGATCCCGATAGTTCTCTTGTAATGGAATATAGCTTTCTAATATAGCGAATTCTCACTACCGTTTCTGCTTCTTGAACTAAGGTGTCAGCCCATTTTCGATTAAAATTCTAACACAATGAAAAAACAATTTTTGAGTAAATTATTAATTATTAAATTATATTCCACAAGTTTACAAATTTAAGGGTTATCTTGTGAATCTTCGTCTAAATGTGGTTTTTCGAGAAATTTTGGATCGAGAAACGCGAATTTTCGCACACCATTTAAATAACTTGAAAGCAGCGC
>JBAMAX010002629.1:0-23279 GCA_037043745.1 Chymomyza amoena
AACTATTTTGGCTGCCAATTTAGGATTTATATTTTTTTAAGTTAACTTTTCCTTAACCTAAGAAAAGTCGTACCTATTATTAGATTTTATTTAGTGTTCGAGCTCAATATCAGATTATTCATTCTTATTTCAAGTTAAACAGAATTTATTTTTATTTTACGTTCAGTTTTTCTTAATTTAAAAATATTCGTAGTTATTTTTCGATTTTTCGAACTCATCTTCGGGCTGTTGTTGTGTTTGAACTCAGATTAAATATTTGAATTCTCATTTTAAGTAAAACTGGATTTTTCTTGTACATTTAATTTAAGAATTTTTTTACTTATTATCAGTATTTTCGAGCTTATTTTAAGTAATTAATAATTATTCCTATTTTTTAGAATAAATTTTCAAAATTGCAAATTCTTAATTCAAGTGAAGCAGTTTTAATTTTTGACGAACGTTTTTCTCAGTGTTCAATTTTGTCCTTTAAATCATGCCTCTAAGTTCCTAACGATCCCTGAAAGTGTCATCCATTAAGTATTTTTTTCCAGATGAAACTCTTCGTCAGCAATGCAAATAAATGAGAAAAAAAATTTATTTTAAAACAATTTTTGAAATTAATAATAGAAGATATACGAGTATTTATCTATATAATTATATAAAAGAAACTTATGTTTCACGTGTTACTGAAGTTCCCATAAACATTTCGATGAATTTGAAATCTGATTTTTGCGTGTGTTAGAGGATGTCAATGCAGAGGTTTTAGGATTAATGCGATGTATTTATATGTATTCGTGCTTGATATAAACGCGTTTTTGTGAATATGGGTTTTTTTTGGGTATATTGCCGTATATACAAAAATGGCGTAGGTAAAGTCGCGCGGACAACTTTGGGATACCCTGTACCACTAGCTTGCAATAAAATCCGGATTCATCATAAAAAACCAAAAACAGAAGATTCTTTAAGCAAACATTTTTTTTTTGACCGATCGATCCTTGGGGAGTTATATGTTTTAATCATCCGATTTCGATCAAATTTGGACAGTGCTTTAATACCGTAAAAAATTATCTGAATGACGAATTTAGTTTAAATATCTTTACAAGCGAACGGAACACAACGAATTTTGTATAAAAATCGTTTTTTTTTACCGATTCGTCATATGGGAGCTATATGATTTAGTAAACGAATTTTAATGAAATTTGGTACAATGCTTAAGACCTACAAAAAAAATTACAAGTGACAAATTTTTTTCCAATATCTTCTAAAACAAACAAAACAGAACAAATTTTGTTCAAAAACGATTTTTGGGAATATCGGCCCTATGTGAGCTATATTATATTGTATAATCAACCGATTTTGTTCAAATTTGGTATAATGCATGGGTACTCTAAAAAAACTCTGAATGCGAATTTTTTATAAAAAAAGTTATTTTGGCACATCTATGATATAGTCAACCGATTTTGATCAAATATAGTACAGTGTTTGGGAACTATAAAAACCTGACGGAAGCAAAATTTGGTTACGATATCATACACAAATGAATTATTTATCTAAAACTTTAATTTTTTCGATGTCGTCTGAAACAACCCTATAGATATATAATATAGCCCCGATATCAAAAAAATAAAAAAAACTTATCCCCAATGGAATAATATGGGATCTAGGTGTTCAAACGGACAGACGGACATGGGTATATCGACTTCTCTAGTCACCCTGATCATATTTTAGGTAACTTTTGGGTGTCTCCGACGACTTCTTGTATATGTTACATAATTTTCGGCTTGCACAAACTTAATATACCCTTTGTACCTACGGTACAGGGTACAATAAATGGAGAGTTAGTTTAGTGTAGGTCTTATTTTTATTACGAGCGAATCCCAATATTTGATACAGATTGGCTTTAGTTCTTTCAATAGTCTTTGATATTCGGATTTTTTGTTTGCTTTGTTTATATTATTTTGTAATTTTTTTTTTTTTTAATTTATTGGTAATCAGCCTACTTAAAATTAAGGCTATAAACCAATAGTTAAATTACAAAGTTAATCACTACACACTCTAGTCTGGTGTTATGCATTGTATTAAATCTAAAACAGATTATTTTACAAAATTAACTGCAATTAAACAAACAAAAATCATTTAGAATTTTCTAAAATTGAAATTTAACTTTGTTTGCAAAATTGAGTTAATATGAATGATATTCTTGGATTCTGTTTATTTATGATAAATATTATTATATTATTGATAATTAATTTTAATTATTTGTTTTTGAAATCAACCCAAAGAATAGCGCATGTGCAATTCGATATAAATTTTTGGTTCATGTCTTGGATGTCACCAATAAATGGTTTATGACTTGCATACAACAAAATTTCCCTTGTACTAAATTTAGGTCTTGTAGAAAAAAAATGATTCATGGCTTGCATAAATGGTTCATATCTTGCATAAATTGTTCATATCTTGCATAAATGGTTCATGTCTTGAATAAGAATTTCCGTTGCACTAAGAATAATGCAATAATATGGTGCAAGTATTACAATATACAGCCAATTCTGTTTTAGATATTAAATACTTTTTATTTATTTCATTTTATATATATGTTATATATTGAAACATTCTTGTATTCATCTAATCTAATCTTTCGAATTTATTTTCATAGCATCTTAAGGATTTACTTTATATCGATCTATTAAAGTTATAAGCAACTAAGTTGAAAAAAATGTTATTTTTTGGGCCTTTTTTCGAAATTACGAATTTTCAGCTTGCTTTCTATAACCGAAATATATAGCAAAAATTTTAAAGATCTTAGACTTGAAATGTTCGTAAAAGATGCTTCTTTCAGCTAAACATAATTAAAAAATGGCGTACGTAAAGTCGGGCGTGGACGACTTTGGGATTCCCAGTACCACTATCTTGCAATAAAATCCGGTTCCTTCACAAAAAACCAAAAACAGAAAAATATTTAAGCAAACATATTTTTTTGACCGATCGTTCCTATGGGACTTAAATCGGCCGATACTGCTGCAATTTCACGTTCGATATTCGTACGAAGTTCATCAATCGTCGCTGGATTGTTGGCATAGACCATAGACTTGAGGTAGCCCCACAGGATATAGTCTAACTGCGTCAAATCGCACGACCGAGGCGGTCAATTGACTGGGCCATTTCGTGGGATAACACGTTCACCAAACTTGGTTTTGTGTGGCTTGTGGCGCCGTCCTGTTGAAACCACATATTGTCCAAGTCCATATCATCCAATTCGGGCCAAAAATATTCGGTTATTATTGCGCGGTAGCGATTCCCATCATCATGATCATCATGGAAGAAGTACGGCGCAAAGACGCCACCGGCCCATAAACCGCAACAAACCGATTTTTTCCGGGATGCAATGGTGACTTATGGATTATGTGTGGATTGCTGCCTGACCTATAACGCATATTTTGCTTATTGACGAAGCCATTCATCCAGAAATGAGCCTAAAAAATCCGGATCATTTTCAAGTTGCTGTTCAGCCCAATTCACGAACATACAGAAGACGCTTCTGGTGGTCAGGCGGCTTCAGTTCTTGCGTCAATTTGATCTTGTAAGGATGTAGGCCAAGATCTTTTCGCAAAATTCACCACAACGACGTCACAGAGATGCCCAACGCTTGAGAACGACGTGTGAGTGACTGATTTGGGTCTTCTTCAATTGATGCGTTAGCGGCAGCAATATTCTCGACACTTTGTCCACTTTTTTGTCTCACTGGCACGGGAACATTTTGTACTGTGCCTGTGGATTCAAATTTTTCCACTGGACGCTCAATTGTTGATCTGGCAGGACAATTATGACGACCAAAAATTGGACGTAGCGCTCTTAAAGATGAGGCCACTGACTCCGAATTTCGGTATTGAATTTTAATAAATTCGACTCGTTGTTGGATCGTATATCTTTCCACGATGAAATGGCAAACCTTACTGAAGAGAAATGTCAAGAGAGCGGGAAATAATATGGCGTCGTTTGCTGTCCCTATCGGTCTATGTTTGTAGCGTCCCTATTGAAAAACCCAATATATGTGCAAATGAACCGATTTCTATATACTAACAACAAATAAGCAGAATGATTAGTTGTCGATATTTTTTTGCGAATAGTGGTGGATCCCTCCGAGTTCGGATCACTCATAAAAGTTGGAAATATGGGTTAAAAGTGTCTCCGGACCTCATCGCCCCCTCTCCAAATAAAAGTTTGAAAAATGGTTTTAAAGTGTTTCGCAAGCTCTGATTTAAATATATCGGCGAAAATGAATGAAACGGGTCACTTTTCCACAAAACTTTTCCGATTATTATATATTTGGTAGAGCTCTAGCCAAATAACAAATTTAGCTCATGTTTGGTTGACGTCTTGCATTTAAAAATGGTCCATGTCTTCAATAAAGGGTTCATGTCTTCAATAAAGGGTTCGTGTCTTCAATAAAGGGTTCATGTCTTCAATAAATGGTTCAGGTCTTCAATAAATGGTTCATGTCTTCAATAAAGGGTTCGTGTCCTCAATAAAGGGTTCATGTCTTCAATAAAGGGTTCGTGTCTTCAATAAAGGGTTCATGTCTTCAATAAATGGTTCATGTCTTCAATAAGGGTTCGTGTCTTCAATAAAGGGTTCATGTCTCCAATAAAGGGTTCATGTCTTCCATAAAGGGTTCATGTCTTGCATACAAGGATTTTCCTTGTACTAAAAATTGCCAATACTATCACCAACATTAAATAATGGTTCATATCTTGCATTAAAAAATGTCCCTTGTATTAAAAATAGCCAAAATGTGAGCCATGCAGTGTAAAAAAAATTATTCGTTTCCGTTTTCCGGAGTCCGAAGCATGGCCGAGCATTTACAATTTAGCTATTTTTAGGCAAGACATGAACCAATTATGCTACGCACTAACTAATTATTTATGCAACATATGCAAGACATGAACCAAATGTCCTTCTGGTTTGATTCAGAAAAAAAGTACTCAAGAATAATTATACAAAAATTTAAATGGGGCACCAAATATGTGATTTGAAAAAGAATCCAATTATTTTATTCGTTCCTGTTTTCGGAGCACGGCCGATTATTTACAGTACTATTTTTATTGAAAGAGATTTTTTTTTTATACCAGACATGAATCTGAAATATGAACGAATTCCAATTACATTTTTTTTTCAATTAAATAACATTTTTTTTTATAAAGATTTTTAATTTTTAACGGTGATTTTGTCTGCTCCCGGAGCTTTGCCTTTTTTCAGGGTATTAATTGCAGTTTTAATTTCCTCTGGACTGGGAGAGCCAGTTTTTATTTGCCTATTTACATTATGTCTCCGGAGTTACTAATACTTTAAGATTATGTTGCTATCAAACCAAAAACTGCAACTGAGCTTAAAGCAAATTTCCATAGCATACTTATGGGCAGAAAAATTTTACGCACCTTGACGGAAACGCTACCACAAGCTTTTGAGATATTCAAAATAAAATGGTGTGACTTAAGAAGTAGATATGAGGTCCGGACAGGTTTTCTAGGAGAAGTTTTCTACTTCCAGTTATAAGACCTAGAATTACCGTTTTTGGTTAGCAGATTCTTGTCGCTCTAATGAAGAAATCCATTCAGGAAATAACTTTTTCCAAAAAGAGAAAGTTACAGGGTATTTCACCTAAACTTTTATCAGGATGACTACAGAAATGGATAAAGACTTATCTGTCTACCCCACGTGCATACTTCTAGACCTTAAAGACGATAATAATTTTTTTTTCCGGCTATTGGTCCCCTTTTTTATAATGTATAAGATCACTTAAAAAAAATGTTGAACCATAAATAAAGTATAAATAAAAATGATTTTCATATTTAAAATCTTTCTTTAAAAAAATTATTGTATAGATATTTTAGTTCGTTAGGAGTTACGACTGCTCGAATAAAACTGCAAAGATTAAATAATCCAATATTCAGATATGGGTAACTCCAAAAATAATCGAAATTTTCCAATAAAACTGTGTGCGGTGTATAAATTATCTAAATCGAAGAGGTTAAATTAAAAAGAAGTGCGCTTCGCTTATTTTCGCCGTCATTTCCGGATCTCGTACGCCTCCTTCCCGACCATTTAGGGTATAAAAATTAAAACAATTTTTTTAAACCACTTTTGATTCATTCTTATTTCTATAACTATTTTATCATATTCAAGTGGAGTCTCTGGCGCAAGAGGCGCCTTTATGAATTGATGATCGAAACTGGCACGTTCCAGATTTCTTTCCGTTTTTATACCCTGTACCGCATGGTACAAAGGTAACATTAAGTTTGTACAAGCCGAAAATGTACGTAACATATAAAAGGAGTCGTCCAAGACATCCCAAAGTTACCTAAAATATGATCAGGATGACTAGAGAAGTCGATATACCCATGTCCGTCTCTCTGTCCGTTCGTTTGAACGCCTAGATCTCAGAGATGGTAAGTGCTAGAGTAACCAAACTTTCACATTAAATCCCATATTATTCCATAGTAGACAAGTTTTTTTTATTTTTTCTTTGATATCAGGGTTAAATTATATAGCTTCCATAGGGGTGTTTCAGACGACCTTGAAAAAAGCAAAAGTTTAAGATAGATAACTCGTTTGTTTCTGAAGATATCTTAATCAAATTTGGCATTCCAAAGTTATTTATAGTTTCCAAGCATTGGACCAAATTTAATCAAAATTGGTTGACTATATAATATAGCTCCCATAGGGCCGATCTTCCATAAAATTGATTTTTGAACAAATTTTGTTACGTTTCGTTTGTTTGTGAAGATATTGAGACCAAATTTGGTATTCCTAATTTTTTTTTAGTTCTTAAGCACTGTACAATTTTACTAAAATCGGTAGACTATTTCATATAGTTCCCATAGGACGAATCGTTCTAAAAAAACGTTTTTTATAGTACAAAATTCGTTGTGTTTTGTTTGTTTGTAAAGATATTTGAACCAAATTTGGCATCAAGATCTTTTTAAGGTACCAAGGCCTGTGTCGAATTTGATCGAAATTAGTTGACTCTTTCATATAGTTCCGATAGGAACAATCGGTCAAAAACAAAATTATTGCTTAAAAACTCTTCTGTTTTTTGGTTTTTTATGAAGGAACCCAGTTTGGCAATCAAGTGTCTTTGATGTTTTGAGGCAATATACCAGATTTTATTGCAAGCTAGTGGTACAGGGTATCCCAAATTCGTCCACGTTTGACTTTACGTACGCCATTTTTTTAAACCACTTTTGATTCATTCTTATCTCTATAGCTCTTGATCATATTCAATGGGTGTCTCTGGCGCCTTTTGTTCTTTATGAATGAAGCTCGAAACTGGCACGTTCCGAATTTCTTTCCATTTTTAACTCTGCTGTGATTAAAATAAATTATTTTTTTTATTTTTTTGTTTGCATACATCTCGTAATCTAATCCATTTTTAATAGTTAGTTTGCTTTAAATGATTTAATACTAAAGTTTAATCATAATATAAATAATAATATATATTCATATTTATTCATAAACTAACAATCGAAACAGTTTACTTATGTATCAATAAGACGTTTTAAATTTTGCGACCTAATATGCAACGCAAATAATCTTTTTTCTCTTCCTTTTGCAAATGTTTGTCGGTAAGAGGAAATAATTTGAGCCGATTTTTGCCAGTCTTGGTCCGATAATTTGCCAGCTCTGCATCGCTTTCATCGGAACTTATCGAAATTCCCAATGAAACCGATAAAGCATCTGCATTATCCGGATGGCTGTCCATCTATTGGCTATATTCGGCAGGCTTAGGTATACGCCAAATTAGTAATATTGTTTCGGTGTCTTTACGTTTTTCAGCAATTAACTGGTTTGTCCTTAAACATAGATATTCCAAACAATTTTTCAGATATTTGATCAAGCGTGTATTCTTCTCGCTACCCTCTTTGGCGTACAAAACCAATTTAAACTCCTCGCCTGAAAGGGTCTGGCTCCAAATTGGACTATGATTCTCAAATTGTGTTGGTAAGACTTCTGAGCGTTTCTTGAATGTTAGTCGATCGATTTCTGGTATTGTTGATAGGTAGAACTATGACAGTTTGGCTTAAAATCAGGCGAGTCTGGAAAACCTTTGGCTGTCTGGTAGAGCATTAAGGGGCTGCTATCGATGCCAGCACAAGCTCTTTCTTCCGTTTTAAATGCTCGCAAAGAAACAGCCAATTTTGATAAGTTATATAAATCCGTTTCAAATACATTGTCGTAGCCCTGAGAAGGAAGGAGAATACTATGCGATTTTGTTTCAGGACTTTCATCCAAACTTAAATTATCTGGGCTAGTTATCGCTTTAGCTTCTTCACAGTTCGGAGTCTTCCGTTTTATATGCTCAACCTCTTTGTGAGTTAACAGTGAATCATCGTTTCGAATGAATGTATAAGCAGTTCCCGTATGTATTTCAAAACATGCTTTTTTCGGGTTTGGCATGCAGCTGGCTTCGATTTCGATAAATTCTCTTATTTCTGCTCGATAGTTGAATCGAGGTACAACCTTGCATATTGACAAGTTATTGAAATTATCTTTGCACTCGTAGTTCCTAGGTTCAAGTTCAATCTCGGATCTTACTTTTTTAACGTTTGAACTAATCTCCTTGGAATAGGTAGGATTTATCGCGAGTTCTTTCAATTCTTCATTTGCATTATTTGTCATGCTGCACTCCACTTTTGTATTCTGCTCGAAAATCGACTGCTGCTGATTTGTGTCTAAGGGTTCTTCCACATTTTCTTTTAAAACTTTGTCAGCAACTATAGCAGCCATGGTCTCTTCTCCTGCAGCCTGGACATCGTCATTGTCAAATACGCAGCTTTCAGGATACAAAATGTCCACACCATCTTGTTCATTGAAGCTAGGCTCGAGCTGATTCACTTTATTTACCGGCGCTACATCTATCAATGCGTCTAGGCATTTTGCAACCTGGAAATTAGAGTCCTCCCTTGGACATCTCTTGCAGATGTAACTTCAGCGACAACCTTCGCATCATTCGTTCCATAGCCTGAAGTATCTGTGACGTCATCAACTTGATCCGCAAACTTGTGGGCACATTTTCCCGATGTTAAATCAAAATGGAACTTGCGATCTTCCGAATGTATTACCCTATCGCAACTCTGGGCCATAAAATCTTCCACAGCTTTCCGCTCTTTAGCACTTAAGCCATTTATCAAATCTGCAGGTAATATTATCATTATGACACTCAAACATGAGCGTGCTTGGTAGTGCTTGGGTATATAGCGATTAAGTACGCTTAAAACTTTGACCTTTAAGGCAGCTAATTTGGTATATTTGTTCACGTTTGTCGTATTAATTCCCAGAGTCGCTGCTCTACGCAAAGCGGGTGGGTGCGCCAGGTCTTTCTGTCTGCCATCTAATCCGCGCCGTGGTGTTTCAATAACATTTAGGGATGTCAAGGACGCGCGTATATCATTTTTGAGACACTCTCTTTGCTTACTGCTACAAAGTGCTATAGGCTCGTGACCACGTGCCTCCAACGCTTTATATGGCTGGCTTGGATCGTGGTTCAGGTCGTAGAATTTCTTGAACCATTGAATAAAACTCAGATTGTCCTGTAATTTTCCTTTGATAAGCAAGATTATTGGTACCTCCTTGGTAACACCGCACTTTGCAAATGCCCTTTGCAACAGTTTAAAATTTTGCGTATAATCCGTTGGTGAGTTGGTCACGAACTTAACGAGCCTCAAATTTATGGCATCCGGGCGAAGTATGTGGAAGAGCTGGCAATATGCTGCACCGGTACATAATTCATCGATTTTTGTAATATTACTTTCAAGCAATGCATTCAACCACTTAAGGATTTCATGTCGGGATAAATTGTTTGCCGAATTGCAAACATTGGTAACGTTCTTAAGCAATTGAGGCATCTGGACAGGATTATGATAGCAAGAATATTAGTTTTTCACAATACAAGCGTAGCTCCTAACTAAAATTTTGGATCGGATTTGCGATCGCAGTCGAATTAACTATAAATATGGCTACCAAATGTTGGGTCCAGAATGGGCACCAAATCAGTGTCATAGACAAACAAGCTTGTACGGTAGTTCTGGCACAGCGTCAGTCAGAAGAGTCCATCAGGGATATTTTAATGCGTCATCGCCGCATTCAATTTCATCGCGCATTGTTCGTCGTTTCCAGCGGGGAATACCCATTGTTTCTGCAACAGTTCCTGAATGCTGTTACAAAAATATTATCAGCCAAAATTCCATTGCCAAACAACATAATTTTTTTTTTTATTTTATTTTTTTTTTTATAGAAAAGAACAACAGTTTGTGTGTATTTTCAACTCATAGACGAAACAATATTGTATTCAATTTTGATTTCTATTTGATTCGATGAAACTTTTGAAATGCTTTTGGCAGTTTTTTTTGTAAGAAGTCTGCTTGCTCTCTCTAGAATACCCATAAATAGTTCGTTTTTCGAAATTCTTTCTTTCAATTCTTTTTTTTTTCCTTCTTTGGGTATTTGGGGATACGTTACCGGCAAATGGCCTGCAAAAAATCAACATCCAAGAAATGTTGTCCGAAGTAACAAGAGTAAAGGCGACGCATTGCCAGGTCGGGCGGAGAGGCGAGGCTCCGTTCAGATGCTGCATGCGTTCGCTTAATCTTGTAAATAAAAAAAACAAAAAACCAGGAGCGCTCAAACATTAAGGGAGGAAAACCAAGGTCAAGCTGCAGCCGAACCAGTTTTTTTCTTTTTTTTTATCGTCGACGATGTTTTCTATGTCTTCATTATCGAGATTAAAGCGATAGGTGAACTTATTTTCCTGCATACCCTTGGGGAGTATGATCTTTATGCCTTAGAACTCGTGAGAAACAGCAGTCGTACTTTAGTTGAAAGCAATTCCTCGACCGACTCAGTCACCGAAACACCACGCAAATCCTGAAGCAGTTCCTCAGATTTATGAAGATCATTGAAGCTGGCGGAAGGAGTCGATGGTGGCGGTAAAAGTCTGATATTGGTGGAGTGCATGCGTGCATCATTATATCCCGGCACCTTTACACGTGGTATACAGAGTGGAACATAACCAGACGACGAATTTATTATCTTTCGCATTAAGCGCAATTTGTTAAACACTTTCAAAAATTTTTTTCCCAAATAAAATAAAATCAAACTGAATTTCGACTGAACAGTCGTGTAGTGTAAAAGTGAATATAATTTGTTAACTTACTTAGATTGAATATTTTTTATTTTTTTCACACAATTTCAAAAGTTTCACAATATGTAATAAAATAAAATTTATTTTTAACCCCCGACGCAAAAAGAGGGGTGGTTATAGGTTTGACGTGTCTGTCTGTCTATGGCATCGTAACTCCCGAACGCATGCAGTGATTTTAATTTAGTTTCTTTTGTATTAAAGGTGACGTATGTGCGAGTGTTCTTAGACATGTTTGATGAAAATCGGTTGAGCCGTTTAAAAGTTGTGGGGAGTGAAAGTGGGTAGAATAACCGAATGTCTGCAAATATACTCGGATGGGGTCTCAAATGAAACCACACTGAAATAAAAAATATCGACGATTTCCCCCAACGCAAAAAGAGGGGTGTTATAAGTTTGACCTTAAATATAATCTATATCTTAACAAGAATCTAAATTATAGTAAGTATATTATAATATACTAAAGTCTAACTTAACCTAACCTACCTATAAAAAGTATGAAATAAAAAATTAAATTAAAAATTTAAAAAACTCCCGACACAAGAACTTAAGTAATTTCCCTTTAAAAAGTAAAAAATAATAAAAGAAACTTAATGTTAAAGTACCTAAGAATCTATTAATAATTCTAAAAAAAATATGTCGCGTTGGAGGACCGCTCCTAATTATTTCTTCTTCTTATTTCTATCTACGATATTTTTCATAAGATCACAAGCCTACCTATTTAGTCTTTTACCCAAGATTTATATTACCTATATTTTTTAGTGTTAACATTAAAGTAAAATTGATGTATAAGTACTTAATACAACGCGGAATATAGTATCGCGGAGGGCGGAGTGCAGTCCGTATTCATGCACAGGCAGTGTGTGGCGCGGTGTGTAGGGGGGGTAAAGTGGGCGGAGCGATACGTCGTCAAGTTTGTTTACCCAAACGGGCAGACACGCGTGGGCAGACGTCGCACAGTGGCTCGGCAGCCGCAAAAGCGTTGCAAAAATCAAAATTTTGATGTAATCGTTTTATTAAACCAATACATGTATGTGATTTAGAATTTTCCAAAGATCACGAATATATAAATTTTATTCAATTCGGCTGAATAGTTTAGTTCCTACAGCCGCTCAAAGTTGAGTAAATTTTCAACTATAAAAAAATCGTAATTTTTGCAATAAAAGGTAATGTTTAAAGTTGCTTTGTAAAAAACTATGAGGCCAATTGCTTTTTTTTTTAGTTTCTATAAAAAGGTATATAAAATTTAAACATAAACGAAAAAAAAATCAGTTTCAATCTTTTCTAGTTTTTTCATTATTTCCGTTTGCCTGAACCACTATATTTGGGCCACTTTTTCAACTTTGGAAGAAAATAAAAAAAAACCTAATTTACTCTATTTTTTTTTTTTAACGTAAATATGTTTGTTATTGATCTATTTACCTGTAACACCAGTAAAAGCCTGGAAACTTAACTACAAAATATACTGCCGCAGGTATAAGAAGAAGAATATGCACTAGATGCAGGCACTAAATTGAGAGTTGTTTGCTTATATTTTGACTTTACAAAAAAATAGCCTACCTGTGATATTTAAAAAAAAAAAGGGTTAATCAATCCTGTATTTCCAGGTAGTTGTAAAAGATATAATATAATTTAATTTGTACCTGTTACTTTTTCCTGGATAAAGGCTTAATATTTGTATATATTTGCCTGAATATATAGAATTTCAACTTTAAAAGAACACACATTGCAGTAAAAAGTATTTTTAAATATAATTCGCAAGCAGTGATTTTATAAGTATAACGATGTCTTTGGAAAACGTAAAATTATTTGAGTTGTTCAGAAACTCCATAACTCCGAAGGAGTTCGTTTCGGCAATCGTGAAAGAACTTAACGTTGAGGAAGCAAATATAGATAAGTTTGATGATTTAAAAGCTAAACTTTCTCTTATTTACGCCCAAATAAAAGCAAAGTGGCAAAACTGTAGTCGCTGCAAAGAAAATTTTGTTAGGAGACACGAAAACTGGCTAAAAGGACTTACCCATATTGACATTTTGCCAGAAGAACCTCAAACGTCTACGCACCGAAAGAGAGGAAGACCTGCCAAATGTTTGGAACACTAAATCAACTTTGACATGTGCTTTTTGTAAAAAAACACAAAAGGATTTCTAAATTTGGATAATTCTTTTATTGAAGAGGAAAATCTGGAATTTGGTATTTCTCCATTGCATAATTCTCTTCTTGCATATACTCTTCCGCTAGTTCACGATTCATTTAAAGACAACACTCCAGATAAAGAAAAACGAAGTTTCTGGAAGAAAAAAATACAAGAAGATTTTAATAAGAAACTTGGACTGAAAGTCGACTGCCCCAAATATGGATATGGTAATACAACTGATGGAAACTCATCCCGCAAGTTCTTTGAAGAACACAAAACTACGTCAGAAATCACTGGAGTGAATGAAGATATTTTTAAAAGATTGGGTACTATTTTAAATATTCTGAATTGTAAGGAAAAAATTAACGGCAGTAAATTTGGTGAATATGCGACTAAGACTGCAGAGCTGCTACTGGAAAACTGTCCGGGAAAGAAGCTAACTCCCACACTTCACAAAATTTTGGCACATGGCCAATCTATAATAGAATATCATTGCCTACCCATTGGGGAGATGTCAGAAGAAGCCCAGGAATCAAGAAACAAGGATTATAAAAAATTCAGAGCCATAAATACTTGTAAAATATCGCGATCAAGGGAAACCAGACCTTTTTAATATGTTGGCAGCCACATCAGATCCACTGGTTGCATCCCTTAGATATGTGCGATCCAACACAGAATTGCCAAGTAGTTATTGAAAAGAAATGTTAAGTCTTTTAGATATCCCCTCAAATGTAAATGTGGATGATTATTTTACAAAATACTGCTGATATGTGAACAAATATATCATTAAAATTTTCTTCATAAATATGGCGAATATTGCACAGGCAACAAAATCCAACTTCAACAACATATTGCGCAGCTCTCAGACATCGTATCATCACATATGAGTACTTATTTTAAACTGAACATATTCTTTGTAAATACAATTTATTTCATTAAAATATCTTAATTGGTTTAGAGAATATGAACAAAATATGTACACATTGTTCAAGAGCGAATATTGCACAGGCCACAAAATCCAACTTGAACAACATATTGTGCAACTCTTAGATAGCGTATCACCATATATGAACACTTATTTTAAAGCCTAATTCTAATTGCAATTTAATTCATAAAAATATCTCAATTTGTTTAGAAGATATAATTTTTGCAACGGATTTTCAGCTTCCGTGCCACTGTGCGTCGTGTCTGGGGCGTTACATTTTCTGGTTCAAAGGATCTGTTCTGAAACTTTGCGTTTCTTCTTCGCCCTTCCGACGAGTAGCGGCTAGTATCCCTAGCTGAGATGGGCGAATGAACAAAGGCTAGACACGGAACCCGAAACTCTAACAGAAGACGCCTCCTTCTCACTGTCCAGCGTACATATCGTCAGCCGAATTAAGGATTCAATTAACTGCAAATTAAATTTAAATGTATTTCCAGCACCTAAGTGCGCCTACATTTGTAATAGACAGCTTGGCATAAAAGATATTTCAATTATTATATAACAATTTTTTAAATAAAACTGTTTACAACGTTTCAATAGCAAGATTTCTAACAAAATATATATTTTTTTTATTGTCTTTCAAGACAAGGAGGACCTGGGTATGCCGATGGCCACCTGTAAACTGAGAATACGAAATTTTTTCGCTCTCTGTGCAACTAAAACGTGGAATCGGATATCGAACACGAGTAGAATCTCGCGGCAAACTTGGTCGACATACTACAGCAAAAGAACCAAAGAACTATGCTGTCTGAATAGAGCCCAGTGCTCATCTGTTATCCGTGCCACCACGGGACACTGGTTGGTAGAAAACCACGCATCCAGGTTGAATGCTCCCCACCATGACTTCTGTAGAAACTGTGGCGATGAGGAGGAGCTGGAGACGGTGGAACACTTCTTCTGTCACTGCCCTGGACTAGGCAGTAAAAGATTTAGGTTCCTACAGTCACACTTTCCAGACGATTTTTCTCAGCACTCTGAACAGAGTTCAAAATGCTTTTTAAGGTTTATTCAAGCAGCCGGATGGCTTCCTCACCTTTCGTAGGGGACCTCTCATGTGGGGAAGAGTGGTGAATTAGCTCACTCTAGCGGTATCGCAACGGGCCTATCCTTGGCCTAAGTGAGTTGGGTCAACTGCCGCCCTAACCTAACCTGACCTAACCTATGCTCTCGTTACGTTCTAAGCCAGCTCCATGTGGCTACGGAAACATAATCTTTTGCTGATGGGCTTCAAACTGTCATATTCATTGCTTCAAATTGAGACGCAACTAATACGATTCTAAGCTCCTTTTGTTTTAGTTTACGAGATATAGCCATTTGAAGTTGGAAAAATAATCGTTGCTCGATTGACTTTAAATTACGCTCGTCTGAAACTAAGATTCAATTCCCAGTAGAGGTACAAATCGATAGTGCCTCTACTTTACTGACCTCAGTAGCTCTTCGCATATAGTTTCATTGCCAAATATTTACCACTTTTAGTAGGCTATTTAAATTTCTATTTGTAAGTGTCAGTTATATAACCTTTACACACTGACATAACATTCTCACAATTATACTTTTGTTCATAGGAGCAACTTGGCATAGGAGCAGCTTGGAAACTAAAAATAAATAAAATAAATTTTATTTTATTACATATTGTGAAACTTTTGAAATTGTGTGAAAAAAAAAAATATTCAATCGAGGTAAGTTGACAAATTATTTTCAACAAATTGAATTGTATTGCTATCATAATCCTGCCTAGATGGCTCAATTGCTTAAGAACGTTACCAATGTTTGCAATTCGGCAAACAATTTATCCCGACAAGAAATCCTGAAGTGGTTGAATGCATTGCTTGAAAGTAATATTACAAAAATCGATGAATTATGTACCGGTGCAGCATATTGCCAGCTCTTCCACATACTTCGCCCGGATGCCATAAATTTGAGGCTCGTTAAGTTCGTGACCAACTCACCAACGGATTATATGCAAAATTTTAAACTGTTGCAAAGGGCATTTGCAAAGTGCGGTGTTACCAAGGAGGTACCGATAATCTTGCTTATCAAAGGCAAATTACAGGACAATCTGGATTTTATTCAATGGTTCAAGAAATTCTACGACCTGAACCACGATCCAAGCCAGCCATATAAAGCGTTGGAGGCACGTGCTCACGAGCCTATTGCACTTTGTAGCAGTAAGCAAAGAGAGTGTCTCAAAAATGATATACGCGCGTCCTTGACATCCCTAAATGTTATTGAAACACCACGGCGCGGATTAGATGGCAGACAGAAAGACCTGGCGCACCCACCCGCTTTGCGTAGAGCAGCGACTCTGGGAATTAATACGACAAACGTGAACAAATATACCAAATTAGCTGCCTTAAAGGTCAAAGTTTTAAGCGTACTTAATCGCTATATACCCGAGCACTTAAGAAAAATGAGCGTTAATGGTGTCACAATAATAGTGTTACCTGCAGATTTGCTAAATGGCTTAAGTGCTGAAGAGCGCAAAGCTGTGAAAGATTTTATGGCTCAGAGTCCCGATAAGGTAATACATACCGCAGATCGCCAGTTCCTTTTTGATTTAACATCGGTAAAATGTGCCCACAAGTTTGCGGATCAAGTTGATGACGTCACAGATACTTCAGGCTATGGAACGAATGATGCGAAGGTTGACGCTGAAGTTACAACTGTAAGAGATATCCCGGGAGGGGACTCTAATGTCCAGGTTGCAAAATGCCTAGACGCCTTGGAAAATGTAGCGCCGAATAATATCAATGAACAAGATGATGTGGACAAAGCTGAAAGCTGCGTATTTGATAATGACAATGTCCAGGCTGCAGGAGAACAGACCATGGCTGCTATAGTAGCTGACAAAGATATTGCCACTAAATTGTCAATATGCAAGGTTGTACCTCGAGCAGTAATAAGAGAATTTATCGAATTCGAAGCCAGCTGCATGCCAAACCCGAAAAAAGCAAGTTTTGAAATACATACAGGAACTGCTTATACATTAATTCGAAACGATGATGTAATGTCAACTCACAAAGAGGTTGAGCATATAAAACGGAAGACTCCGATTTGTGAAGAAGCTAAAGCGACAACTAGCCCAGATAATGTAAGTTTGGATGAAAGTCCTGAAACAAAATCGCATAATATTAAAGATTTCACTCAACATTCCGATGACGGCCAAGATTACCAGAAAAAAGACGAAAATCAAAATTTATTAAGTAAAGATCGACTAACATGCAAAGCAAAAGAATTTGAGAATCATAGTCCAATTTGGAGTCAGACCCTTTCGATAAGTTCCGATGAAAGCGATGTAGAGCTGGCAAATTATCGGACCAAGAAGGGCACAAACCGGGTCAAATTTTTTCCTCTTACCGACAAACATTTGCAAAAGAAAGAGAAAAAAGATTATTTGCGTTGCATGTTAGGTTACAAAATTTAAAACGTCTTATTGATACATAAATAAACTGTTTCGATTGTTAGTTTATGAATAAATATGAATATATATTATTATTTATATTCTGAATAAACTTTATTATTAAATCATTTAAAGCAAACTAGGAAGGAGTTTTGCAGTCAAATCCGGACATGCTTTTGACATATTTGCTGGAATGTCGCAACTCCCAGGAGCCGTTTGTGATGTAAGACTCTTGATAGCTTCGGTAATTTCTCTGGAAGAAGGGGGTTGTTCAACAGCTCCGATAAATGCTCACGTCATCGATTGACTTGTTCATCCGTTGTGTGCAAACTGACGCCATGTTTAGATTTTATCACGTGTTCGCTTGTAAAATTTGTATTTGCAACCTCAGCAGAAGAAGCGGCCCAACGCTTCAACGACTGCCGTCTAACAGCAGATTAGCGCCCACCACAAATAACTTCTTGGAATTCTCTCGATCCTTGCTAAAATCTCGATCACTGTCCAAACGATCCACTGATTCCGTAGCAGATATGAAGTCTTCGACTCTTGCTTCACCGGCATCTGTTGAACCAGTTGTGAGCCAGATTGGGAGCTGTTATCGGTGGTGCTTATATCCAATGAGCCTTGTTTGTCAAAAGAGTCCCAAAGATAAACTGCGTAAGTTCAGTGGCAAGTCGTCGTCTGCAGTCTTGGCGCTGTTGGAGGCACGTGATGCGCTGCGAGTGCCAATTCCTTGAGCAGGTTTCTTCAACCACCACAAAGCTATTGCTTTCCTCAATTTCCTCCTCAATAGGCAGAGATTAAGCGTGTGACAACTGCGGCGTATTGTCCCCCAGTTGGGTCTCTTTGCTCTCTGTTTTGCTGTGTAGATTGCTTATGCTCAAGAAAGCCATTGCACTTAAATGGGGCATGCCAAACATAGTCCAATGGCTGTACGCTGCCATTGTTGGACCCATACTCATGTATGAAGTCTCGATCTGGTGGCCTACCTTAGGTAAGGGGACCAACCTTAAAAAGTAATGTAGGGTTCAGCGAACCGCCGAACTTACCATTAGTGCTGCTCTACGCTCCACATCAAACGAAGCACTAGATGCTTTTCTAAACCTCCTACCACTGAACAAGGTGGGGAAACAACAAGCCACCATTCACCATCCGGTGAGGCACGAAACAAACACTCACGCATTTGAGAAAAAATTCTGTTGGAAAGCCTTTTAGTTGGTGATAAATTTTGTGGTAGAAAAAAGACTTACGAGCAACTGCGAAAATATGCCAATCGACACCGATACGGTAAAAAAGCAGGTGCAGGAGTATAAGAAAACTCTGATCAAGGAAGTGGAGATACTCATTAAACGCGGCTTTCCTGAAAAAATCGTCGAACTCAATGAGTTGCTGCCTACTGACATGTTTAATAACCTGCCGGTACCAGACCCCCATGTGCTGGTCAACAAACCTGACAGTGATGATGGTGGCGGCGATAATCAGCCACCGGAAGATCTATTTCGGGCACTACCGTGCTGCCGATGATACCTTCTGGTCCAGTGCCTTGCAACAAGTCGCTGTGCGAAATGATTGACGTGGTGAAACCCATTATTCGCCAATTGGTTAAGGACTGTAAGTATGTTTGCCTTTTATTATATTCAGTTACTAAAACGTCATTTTGCTTTGACAGCCAAACTTCTCAAAATGTGGATCACCTTCATGGTACCCAAAATCGAGGGTGGCAACAACTTTGGCGTTTCGGTGCAGGGAGCCACTCTTGCTGAAATTCTGTTCGTCGAAACGGAATCAGTTGCCTTCCTTGAACAAATCAAGCGCTATTTCTTGCAACGTGCTTAGGCCGTATCGAAGGTTATTAAGTATCCATACATTGCGGACTATCCTCAAGCCGTCGTGAAGTTGGATGATAAGGCGTACCTCAGCTTGTAGTTGCTTGTGAACGAGGTACGCCATAGTTACTCCAAGCTGCACGATCTTGTAATGAAAAACTTTGAGAAGATGCAGAAGCCACGTTCGTCAAACGCCGAAATTACATGTTAAAAAAAGACCACAAATTTGAAATTGCGTAAAAAAAAAAAAAATAATAAAGTGGCATTAAAAAAATCTTTCCTACAATGCGTCACTTTTTATATTGGATTTACAAGCACACAATATACTCTATTATAATAATATTCCCTAATGGTTAACATTCGTTCTGCCGGAGATTATATTTGTTTTAACAAAATATATGTGGTACAAGTTTTATCTTTTGTCTTTTTATTTATTTTTAAAGAACCTTTTTTTTAAATTTCGAAAAAGTAATCTTTAACATATAATAGAAATTTAAAAACCATTAAGAGCTTACAATTATTTTTTTCCCCATTTTTATACCCTGTACCATATGGTACAAAGGGTATATTAAGTTTGTGCAAGCAAGTTTTTGCGTAGCTTCTCTACTCCTTAAGACAGCAGCAAGCGTGAATACCCTAATTCTGTAAATCTGCGGAATTTCTAGAAGCTTGCCAAAAATTACTTATTTACTTAATTTAAAAATTAAAGTTTCTTCATATTATCGCAGTCCATTCTTAATTCACTATTATAGCTAAATAAATCATCTGATTTTCAATATTTCAGTAATATTTCATCATATTCACTTTTTGGTCGATTTTTAACAATTATGTCAGTTTTCTTTTCGAGAAAATTTCTTTTTTTGCTCTATGAATAAATAAATAAATGTAAATTTATGTGGGAATGGCAGCTTAGCAGCTGACCATCAAGTCAGCGAGTTGGCAGCACCAAAGCAGGTCGATAGGTTCAAGTGTGAAATTTCCATTGCATTCAAACGGGCGGGAACAGAGTAGTTCGTAGAGACGTGGTCCAACATGCAGAGGGACCTGGGATCGAGCCTCGAATGAACTCTCCGTTGGTCAGTCGACAGCACTTCATTTGGGGGTTGTTGTTGTCGACTGACGTGTGAAGGAGATGGAGAAGGAGATCAGGCAGACTCAACAAATAACCAACCATAACAAGAATGTAAAATGTAAAAAAAAATAATAAAATAAAAAAAAAATTTTTTTAAATAATTGATTTTAAATTTTTTTTTCTCACTTTATGTAAATTTTTAATTTTTTTTTTATATATTCAGCTTGTTTTGATTGTAGATTTATTCTTTAATCTAATAATAATAAAATAGTAAAATGCAAAAATTATTTAAAAAAAATTAAAAACAAAATGATTTTTAAATTTAAAATTTTTCTAAATTATTTAGAGTTTGATAATTTCCTTATTGTTTTTATAAACGAAGCAGAAATTATTTTTTTAATTTGTCTTAGTTAATAAATTATTTTTTAAAAGGAAAAATTAATAAATATTTACACTTACAAATTTTCATATAATCAACCGATAAATATATATAGGATTATAACTTCCTTATGTATAATTATATAATATAATACTGAAGATAATAAATTCAAGATATTTTCAAGTAATTAGGCATGTATAAATATAAATTAAGTATAATTGATATCTGGAAAGCTCGATACTAATTTTATTTCCAAAGAGCCTATATTTGTTCTTTTGGCCTTCAATATCTTGCGATAATTAATATCACATCCATAGATAAATTTAAAATTGTAATAAAAAATGTGTTTTTTTTTTTTGTTTTTAATTTAGATTTGTATTTTTGTGTTTAAAGATTAAGAGTCAGAGAAAAGTCTTCTCATATATTCAGTTGATAAAATTAAAAAGAAAAAATCTTAGTTAAAATATAAAATTTTTGAGCTTTTATCTTAATGCTTAACATTTTTAACTTTAAGATTATTTTTTATTTTTGAAAAAAATTTCTTCCTAAAACTAGCCACAAAAATCTTGCTTTAAGATAGTCGAAATTCCGAAAGAAATTTAGATGTATTTTTGGCATTTTTTAAGTTGGAAGATGCTTATTTTAAGATTTTTTGTTTGGTTGCAAAATAATAATACTAGTCTAAAGCCAAATGTATCCTCAACATTTTCTTTCTGTAGCAAAATTCAACAAATTGTTTCATGGAAAGAACTAGAGATATTTAGAAAAAAATATATTTATTTATTTCCTTGAGGTTTATTATTCATATCAAAAAAATACACACATAGTTATATAATATATATAAATAAAAGATTTTCTTTGCAAAAATTTGATTTTGAACATATTATTGATAAATACAAATAATTTTTCATGGTTCATAAAGTTCGATCGATTAAGAAAAAGATAAGTAATTCTTTATCAAAATCGGAGAAAATATGTGGAATATTTATAAAGTGAAAAATGCAAAACTGTTTTAAAAACAAAAAGTTTTAGATAAATAATTCGTATGTTTATAAAGATATCGGTACCATATTTGCCATTTGAAAGTTTTTTAGAGCTCAAGCTCTGTACAAAATTTGATCAAAATCGGTTGAATATATCATATAGGTGCCATAGGGCCGATCGGCCAATATAACTTTCTTTATACAAAATACGCTATATTTAATTTTTAATAAAGATATCATAATTACATTTGGCGCTAAGAAGTTTTTAATAGGTCTTAAAAATTGCACCAAATTTTACTAAAATCGGTAGACTATATCATTTATGTAGCTCCCATAAGACGAATTGCTCCAAAGAAATGTTTTTATACAAAATTCGTTGTGTTTTGTTTGTTTCTGAAAATATTTGAACTAAATTCGGCATTCAGATCTTTTTAAAGGTACCAAAGCACTGTGTCAAATTTCGGTTGACTTTATCATATAGCTCCCATAGGAACGATCTGTTAAACAAAATGTTGCTTAAAACATCTTCTGTTTTTGGTTTTTTATGAAGGAACCGGTTTTATTGCAAGCTAGTGGTACAAGGTATCCCAAAGTCGTCAGCGCCCAACTTTACGTACGCCATTTTTCCTTTTGATTTTATTTATAATTTTGACAAAAGTAATCTTTAACATATAATAGAAATTTAAAATCCTTTAAGAGCTTACAAATATTTTTTTTACATATTTTTGAGTCTTATTTCAATATTTTACAATTATTATCGCGAGTTTGCTAACGATTTGGTATTGTTTGCAATACTTTCAAAGCAACAGAATAAGTGAAATTGGTATCCGGCTGTGGGATACTCTATTTCAAAAAAAAAAAAACAAAAGAAGCGTTTCTGCCGATGTTCATAAAGAAGGTGATGAGCTATGTGATGTATGTAAAGATGGTTAGCAGGAGTTGGCAGCCCGGATAAACTTTAATCCTACTATATATAGTTTTAGTTTTGTTTGTCAGGCTAACAAATTCTTGAAAAAGAAGTTTAATCAAAATGACAAAATAGCTTCAAAAATGTACCTTATCCTAACTGAAATAAATTTTTCACAAACCAGATTATTCTTTTTTTACTTGATGAGTTCTTGAGTGCAGAAAAATACGGTCTTTCTCGTAGCTACGTGCATTACATTTAAGCAACTTTTTAATTCAAAAACCAATGCGAAATCTTGTACTCATTAAGAAAAGTAAATAAAATTAATTCAAAATTAATGTACTAATGTAAGTGGCTAAAACAAAACCAAAATTAAGTGAGATCCTAGAAGAGGATGCACAAACTCACCAACTCAAA
>JBAMAX010002630.1:0-11365 GCA_037043745.1 Chymomyza amoena
AAGGAATCTACCAAATGCCTTACACAATAAGTTTGTCTGTAATTTCAAAAGATTGACTAGTAGAATTTCACTGAAGTAATGCAAATTAACTCTTTGGGTGCTCAATGTGTCAGACAAGAATGCAGAAAGGCAGAAATGTAGAAGCACATTTACACTGAAAAAAATTATACAGTTATAACCCACAGTTATAACCCACAAAGAGTACACATTCTTAATATGGTGTTGGTATTAGTGTAACAAAAACTAAGCATCAGTTTGTAAAAACTTTTTTTTTATCTTTAGTCCAAAAATATGGTGATCTGCGTTTTTTTTAGATATTTAGTCTATTCTGGAACATAAAAACGGAGCTGGAACCTCTCCCGTTGAAGCATCACAGCAACTATCCGTCTAAGCTGCATTTGTTAGAATAATGGCTGCCCAAATGGAAAAAAGTAGAAATCAGTAATACATTTGCGTTGAGAAAAGGGAACTATAAGACAAAAAAAAGTCATCTCAGCATTTGCTTAGAAAAGATAATGTCAGTTAATTTTGCAATAAATATTTACATTTAACATATAATAGTCCAACTTTTAAAAGTCTTAATAACCACTAGTTCTTATACAAAAGTTTCAATGAATCTATTATCAATGGAGATTAGCTGTTCCTGATATGGTTGAAATCAAATTTATCTTATTAACTAATTTAATTAAATTACTAATTAGGAATAGTTTGTATGTACAGTATAATTTGCTTAGCTGCCTCCAATAGTTTGCACTGACTTGCGAGGCAGCTATCCTAAAAAGGCAGCTAACTTAAATTTTGTTGTTTTTTTGTATTGGCGAGTAGTTTTGCTAAGAAACTTAAAGTTATGAATTTTTCAGACAATTTAACGCTTATCAAACAAAAATTCATCAATAATATGTACTCATATTACAATATTTATCATTAATTTAAGAAACAACCAAATAAACTTCAGTTTGTCTCAAATGTTGTGTTTTGTATGATATTTCGTATGCGAAATCGCTCCGAATGTTGCAGAAAGCTTATGGGGATTCTGTTTTATTGGAAGCACAAGTGGTATAAAGCGTTTAAGGATGGACGGGAGACCGTAGAAGACCCGTTTCGTTCCGCCCGGTCCTCCACCTCTACCACATTCCGAATTTTCTTCAAAAAAAGTATCGGATGCAGATCGCAATGAACATGCTGGATCGTGAAAATTCTGATCCAAACTTTATGGGAAGCATCATAACTGGTGAAGAGACATGGGTCTACAAGTACGAGATGCAAACAAGTCAACAATCGTCCGAATTGCTTGAAAAAAACGAGCCTAAACCGAAAAAACCACGCCACAGTCGCTCAAAAATCAAGGTGATGCTCATTGTTTTCTTTGCTATTCGTGGTATGGTGCAATATAAATACGTTCCAGAGGGACAAACGGTCAATAAGAAGTATTATGTGACTGTTTTGAAACGTTTGCGTGAACGAGTCCATCGTTTCGGCCGCAATTGTGGGCAGACAATTCGTGGATTTTGCACGACCATAATGTGCCGTCTCATCGAGCCACGATTGTGAAAGCATTTAAGGGAAAAACTTGATAAATACCATTGGCCACGCACCGTACAGTCGAGATCTGGCCCCGTGTTACTTTTCCTAAACTCCACTTCGGAAACCCCTTTTGACTCCATACCGACCATAAAACAGAATGCGATGAGAGAGCTGAATGCCATCCCAGCCAAAGCCTATACTTAAAAAATGTTTCGAAGATTGGAAGATGCGTTGGCATATAAATATTAAAAAAGATTAACTATTTTGCGTTTTATTTGGAAATTCCGGAAACTTTTTTGTCACAATGTCACTATCTAAAAAAGTCGGTTATTTTCTTCTGTCTGGCAGTTTTTATGCTTAATGTAAGAGACTTTTCTTCTAATTCACTAAGATTTTAAAAAAATTCTTGTAATTTAGCGCAAAGAATGGACAATCAATTTCACTGCCATCATCACTATCAATTTCCTCATCACTGCATTATTGTCTGGAGCCAAGGATTGATTAAAAAGCCCAGTTTCGTAACAATTAAAGATATTATTTGGACCAAAGCTCCTTATTAAATTAGGCAATACTTCGTGTATGTAGGTAGTTGCGGCTATGTCGTCATTTTGAGCAGCTTGTACTTTGGGCAGAGTTCTTTTTTTGCAACTTTATTATTGATCGCCCTTATTATTTGCAACTTTTGTTTCACTGTAAGGCCAATAACGGAGATGCGCAGAAAAAAGCACAAAATGACATTCTCAGCGAATATCAACATATGTTTTTAAAAATTAGGCAGTTTCCCTTAGATGGCGCAGCTAAATGCAATATTATCTACGAAAAATGTCAAAAAAAAAATCTGCCGGTAGGAGGCACATATGTGTCAGATGCACTTATCTTCAATGCTGCTAACTTAAAATATTTCATATAAAATTGACTTTCTGTGCAGCAGAAAGTGAATTTGAGGCACTTATCTTGACGATGCAGCTAAGTATCGAGGCAGCTAAGCAAATTATACTGTATCTTATAAAAAAAGAAAGTGGTGTTAGTTACACTATTTATAACTCAAGAACTGATAACCCGATTTGGCTGAAAATTGGTGGAGAGGTAGGTTACAACCAGGAGACAGACATAGGATACTTTTTATTCCGTTCGACGCGTTTCCGTGAAGTTACTATAAAACGTGGTATACCAAAAACGCATCTGACATGGAATAACAAAACGCAAATGGCAGCTAAAAGTAATTTTGTCTATGGTTAAGAACGGCAAAAAATTTTAAAATTATAAAAATAACAGCTAAACGTAATTTTGTCTATGGTTAAGTAGAGAATTTAATAATATAAATATTGTAAAACATACCCACGAAATATACGCTTTCCTCAAGTCATCGAATCTATGGCGCTATATGAAGAAACTTCAGCTGACAACAAACATGAGAGCTTCATTGCTAAGTGATACATCTGCTGAAGATTTTTCTGAGCAATTGCTGACTAATGGTAATAGTCGTGTACCGGTTGATGAATCGAGCGGATTGATTTCATTTCCTCAGAATTTCAGTAACTTTGTCTCATCGAAAGACGAAATTATCAATGAGTATTCAATTACTTTGTATTTCTTCTCAAATTCGATCTTTTATTTATACTGAAAAATCTTGCGGAAGTAGCTTGGGTTCAAACCCAAGGTAGGGCAGGACAACGTCTGCCGGACTTACTAGTATTGAATAAAAAAGTTCAAATATTAACCCTCAACGTATATTAGGAGCTGTTACTAAAAATTAAGCCACGCTCTAATAGAAAAACTCAATATATAAAAAAATAGTTAAAAGAAATTACGGCCAAAAGTTTTTGTACGCAGATAGCACGATTTTAAAAATGCTTAACGTAAGATGGCGCCACTAGTTCATTAGATTACTCGAGTACTTTTCGGAAAGGGTTTGGTTTGAATTCGTCACCACAAACAGTTTTTTTTTCTCGAATATTTATTTTATTGGAAATCAACCCATAATTCTGAGGGTTATGATCCAATATTTATAAAAAAAAGTAAGTCACTATACTCTCAATATAACTTTTGTGTGGTATGTCTTAAAAAACTCGATATATACAATATTTAAAAAAAAAATTAAGTAGTTTCTATAACACTAGTCGACGATGAAAAATCTCCAGAGATCAGACTTATATTTTATGTTAGGGCAATATTTCAGCATTCAAAATCCGTATTTTTTATTATCCTCTTATACGCTGTTTTTTTTCAAGGACTATTTTAGTGAAAAAGGACCTTTTTCAAAAAACGGTTTCACATATGATGTCATAAAATCTGTACTGATTCGAATTTTTTCAAACTTTTTTTTTTCTGAAAAGTAAAATAGAGTACCTTTCCATATTGTTCCAAATCTAAAAATCGGTTTTCTAAAGAAAAAACTACAGCCGAAACTGTGTTCCCGAAATACCAAAAAACACAGCATTTTGGCGACTTTTTCTACAAAAAAAGCCATTTATTTTAGAAAAAGTCTTTGACACCTGAAAATTTTATTATTTTAAGTTATTGGTCATGATATGTAGATGCGATTTCTATATAATTTTATCTTTTTATGATTAAAGATGACCGACTTATTGCATTTTTAGTAAAATTAGAAAAAAAATTTTTTTTCGGCAATTTTTTTTTTCGTCTCTTAACTGCATTTAACCTTTGAAAAGTGGTTCACTTTTCTATAATTAAATTTTAATTTTAATAAAGTAGATGTTAGTAGCTTTCAAATAAGCAATTTTTCGAAGAATTCGAGCAGCCCATTGAACATCTCTAGCTGAATCCATCATGAAGAGTACACGAAAAATGATGATTTCCCCAAATAAATACAGTATTTTTTCATTATAATGGTGCTTACGTTGACAATATTAGACTTTTATATTTACCTACATCAAAATCAGCTGCATAGCAACAGAGCTTATTAATGTTGACCATATATGGACATGTCAAAGTGGGCAAATAATACCGGGAACTTATTGTACAGACAACCGATTATTTGGACAGACCCTATAAATCACGAAAACAACTGCTACATTTGTTTAACGACGATCAAGAGAGGTCATAGCGCAAAGAAAATTGTGAAGTACGCTAAGGTTAATTCTGTAACGATGCCAATCAAAACTTCTAATTTGCCTCGCCAATCATCAGTACAAAATGCGGATTACGATGAAACAAAAAATGACGAATTTCTAATGCCACATGAGTCACATCCACGAAAATTAAATCAAAGTGAAAAAATGATCTTGTTCGCGATTTATATTTGACAAAAGAAAAATCTGAACTCTTAATATCTCGACTGAAGAAGTTTGGATTTGTTGACAAAGGTATGTTTTTATGAATTTGTGCACTGCACACTGTAGGTAAATCATAAAAGAAAATTAAGGAAGGAATATTTGTTGGTCCTCAAATTCATAAAACAATGAAAAACAACGACTTTAGAAAAACGTTAGCACCTGACGAAATGCTAAATTTATTGTTGATGAAATGCTTCATTGGTATGAGAAAATTGGCTCAACATTAAGTTTAAAAATGGCGTACGTAAAGTCGGGCGCGGACGACTTTGGGATACCCTGTACCACTGCTTGCAATAAAATCCGGTTCCTTCATAAAAAACCAAAAACAGAAGAATTTATAAGCAAAAAAATTGATATTTTTTGACCGATCGTTCCTATGGGAGCTATATGATATAGTTAACCAATTTCGATCAAATTTGACACATTGCTTTAATACCCTAAAAATGATCTGAATGCCGAATTTAGTTCAAATAACTTTAAAATCAAACAAAACACAACGAATTTTCTATAAAAAACGTTTTTTTGGACTGATTCATCATATGGGAGCTATATGATATAGTCAACCGATTTTGATCAAATTTAGTTCAGTGCTTAGGAACTATAAAAAACTCAAGAATACCAAATTTGATTTCTATTTCTTCACAAACAAACGAACTTAACAAATTTTGTTCAAAAATCAATTTTTTGGAAGATTGGCCCTATGGGAGCTATATGATATAGTCAACCGATTTTGATAAAATTTGGTACAATGCTTGGGTACTCTACAAAATTACTGAATGCCAAATCTGGTTACGATATCTTCATTAAAAAATTAAATATAGCGAATTTTGTATAAAAAAAGTTATTTCGGCCGATCGGTCATATGGGAGCTATATGATATAGTCAACCGATTTTTATCAAATTTGGTACAGTGATTGGGAACTATAAAAAAAGTGCTTGGAAACGATATCTTCATAAACAAACTAATTATTCATCCAAAAATTTTATTTTTTTTTTTTGGGTCGTCTGAAACACTCCTATGGGACAATATAATTTAACCCCGATATCAAAAAATAAAATAAAACTTGTCTCCTATGGAATAATATGGGATATAATGTGAAAGTTTGGTTACTTTAGCTCTTACCATCTCTGAAATCTAGGCGTTCAAACGGGCAGAGGGACGGACAGACAAGCGAACATGGGTCTAGTTCGCCTGATCATATTTTAGGTAACTTTGGGATGTCTCCGACGACTCCTTCTATATGTTACATACATTTTCGGCTTGTACAAACTTAATATACCCTTTGTACCAAACGGTACAGGGTATAAAAATCTAATAAACAAGCTTAAATTGAAAGTTACAATATTTTATTATAATTATATAATTCTTATTATTATTGTTGCAATAAAAATAAAGTCAATTACTTTTAAAAAAAGCTTGGCTCTAAAAACAGCAAATAGTTTGAGTGGAGAATCTCTGGACAGAAACAATTTGTTGTTGAAAAGCTATTAAACAGGCTAAAACCGTTACCCAAATTCAAATTTTTGATTTACTGAAAATTTTGAAAAAAAAACAATCGATTTTCGCTCTAAAAAAATATCAAATATTCTGGATGCAGGATCTGCGGACAGATACAATTTGTTGTTCAAAATCTACTTTAACTTAAATTCAAATATTTGAGTTTACTTTGAATTTGGCAAAAACAAAAAATTTTGCTTCGAATTTCCCTAATTTGTGACTCTGAACGGAATTAAGCTACCAGGTGAACAGAAATCATAAGCCAGCGGCTGCATAAAAATTTTTCTCAAGCTGTCACTAAAAGATGCCACTCTTTTTAAGCAAAAAATTATGAAATTTAAAATTTTTGTAGCATACTTTTAGTTACTAATTTAAAGTTGCTTTCTACATTTTCTGCATTTCTGTTCGCCTGGTAGTTCAGCTGGCTTCGAGACAATTTTGCATTGAAAAATTTAAAAAAATTTTTTTTATATGTTTTTCTGATAAGATAAATTTCGTTGAAGTTTATATGTTTTTTTACGAAATTTCTTCTTTTTTTCTTTATTTTAAATTCTGTTTTATATTTTCCAGCTATTTATATATTTTTTTTAATTCAAAAGTTCTTCTCGCTGTTACTTTTTTAAAGGAAAAAAAAAGAATGCAGGTTTTTTTTTTATTTAAATAGAAAAGTTTATTCAACGAAAATTAAATACAAAATATTAACTTAGAATGGTACATAAAGATAATAGTAAATTATGTTATATAATAAATACTAAATACAAAAAGGTTTTTTATAATATTTTAGGAATATTATTAATTATAAACTGTTACAATAGCTTAAAAATGATATACAAAAATAAAATATATTAGACAATTATGTAATATAATAAATAATAAATAAATATTTTTATTTCAAAAACTCAAATGTCTTGTAATTTATACAGTTTAAGGTAATGCAGCGAAAAAGCAGTCAGTTCCTAAACATCATTGTATACAATTTTTTTTTTAAATTTAATTATGACAACTTATTTTTATTATTTGCAGGTTCTTATTTTGAAATCGCTAATCCAAGCTTGTGAGCTGATGATATTTATATGGGCACTGAGAAAACATTATTACGGAGAAAATATGGATATGGCTGTGGAACCGACAAAAGATCCTGGATAGCAACAAAAAAAAAAACTAAGTGTGGATTAAATTTACCTGGTTCTCTGGACAGCAGCAATTTCTCTTCTTAGACAGCCACAAAGCAGTAACATTATGAGTTTCTACCATTCTATTATACTTTAACCTATTATTTCGGATCCAAGTCGCCAAAGAGGCATAATCCGGATGAGCAGCGGAATAATAGTTTCTTTTAACTCAGAATTCGGCCGAATGTGCCCATGCATATTTTTATTTTCTAGAACAGAAATTTTTTCCCGTCCCCTGGTTCCTAAAAAATGTATCAAATAATAAAAACTTCCCAAATGCATACAAAATAATTAATTTTAATTTCCAAAAAAGCATATTCAAATTTTCGTATCCTGGTTACCAATACATTTATCAAATAATATAAATTTTCCAGTAGCTAGTGCTCGTTAAATTAATATTAAGTTTAGTATTTAATACTTGATTAAATTTGTTAAAATAAAAAAATAAAATATAAATCTAAATTTATTAAATTATTGTATCTAATCAGCTCTGTAATTTTTAATAGCTAGCTTTAAGCAAAACACATATATTAAAAGTTAAGCAAATTGTTAAAAATAAATAATCAAAAATAAATAAATTAGAATAACTCCGTAATTTTAAATGCCTAGTTTTAAGCAAAAAACATATTATGAAAATTAAGCAAATTATTAGTTAAACTTAAATTAGGAAATAATAAACATAAACTAACTAATTTTGTAAATTGCAATGTTTTATTATACTTTTTATTATTATTATTAAAAATCTAAATTTATAAATTTTTTACATTTAATTCTGTAATTTTTAATAGCTAGCTTTAAGCAAAACACATATTGTTAAAATTGTAAAACTAAATAAATTTGTTATTAATAAAATTAAACAAACTAAATAACAATATATTGCTATAATTTTTAAAACAATTACTAAAAATCTAAATTTATAAAATTTGTGCATCTTACTTTGTTATTTTTAATGCCTAGTTATAAGCAAAACACATATTATAAAAATAAAGCAATTTGTATACTAATTAATTTATCAAATACTAAAAATAACCAAGCTAAAATTGTAAATTACAATATTTTATTATAATTTTTAAATGTATTAATAAACTTTTTTGAAATAAAAATAAACTTAAATAACCTAAAAACATCTGTTTTTTGTTTTTAAAAAGGTTTTTTTTCAGTTGCTCCTCTCTTAAAATATACCAAATATTCTGCCTGGACAAATCTATGGAAAGAAACATTTTGTTGTTGAAAATCGACAGAACAACCGTTACCAAAATTCAAATATTTCAATTTACTGAACGCGGCAAAAACAAAAAAAAATGTTGCTTCGAATTTCCCTAATTTTGACTTTGATCAGATTTCAGCTACCAGGCGAACAGAAATCATAAGCAAGCGGCTGCATAAAATTTTTTTTAAAACTGTCACTAAAAGTATGCTACACTTTTTAACAAAAAATTTTAAAATGCCAAATTTATGTAGCATCTTTTTAGTCGGAAATTTTGTAGCATACTTTTAGTTGCAAATTTAAGTTTCTTTCTGCAGTTTCTGCATTTCTGTTCGCCTGGTAGTTCAGCTGGCTTCGAGACAATTTTGTATGGACAAATTTTAAACAAAAATTTTTTTTAGGTGTTTTCAGATAAGAAAAATTTCGTTGAAGTTTCCATGTTTATTTACGAAATTCCTTCTTTTTTCTTTATTTTAAATTCTGTTTTATATTTTCCAGCTATTTATATATTTTTTTTAATTCAAAAGTTCTTCTCGGATATTACTTTTTTAAAAGAAAAAAATAAAGAATGCAAGTTTTTTTATTTTTTAAATAGAAAAGTTTATTCAACGAAAATTAAATACAAAATCTTAACTTAGAACATAAATAATTATATAATATAATTAATACTAAATACAAAAAGGTTTTTTATAATATTTTAGGAATATTATTAATTATAAACTTTTACAATAGTTTACAAATTATATACAAAAATAAAATATATTAGACAATTAAGTAATATCATAAATACTAAGTATAAAAATATAATTTCAAATATTTTAGAATTATTATTGACTAGAGACTGACGGTTACATTAGTTTAAAAATTATAAACAAAAATAAAATACATCGGTATATAAATGTATTAGTCAATTATGTAATATAATACATACTTAATCAAAAAAAATGGCGGACATAAAGTCGGGCGCGGACGACTTTAGGATACCCTGTACCACTAGCTTGTAATAAAGTCCGATTTCTTCACAAAAAACCAAAAACAGAAGAACTTTTAAGCAAAAATTTTTTTTTGACCGATCATTCCTATGGTAGCTATATGATATAGTCAACCGATTTCAACAAAATTTGACACAATGCTTAAATACCTTAAAAAAGATATGAATGCCAAATTTATTTCAAATATCTTTACAAACAAACAAAACACATCGAATTTTGTATAAAAAACGTGTTTTTGGACCGATTGGTCCTATGGGAGCTATATGATCTAGTCAAACGATTTGGATTAAATTTAGTACAGTGCTTAGGAACTATAAAATACTCACGAATGTCAAATTTAGTCCCAATATCTTAACAAACAAACGAAACATAACAAATTTTGTTAAAAAATCGATTTTTTGGAAGATCGGACCTATGGGAGCTAGATGATATAGTCAACCGATTTTGTTCAAATTTGGCACATTGCTTAAGTGGTCTAACAAATTTCCAAACGCCAAATCTGGTTACGATATCTTTATTAAAAAAAGAAATATAGCGAATTTTTCTTTAAAAAAGTTATTTTGGCCGATCGGTCCTATGGGAGCTATATGATATAGTCAACCGATTTCGATCAAATTTGGTACAGTGATTGGGAACTATAAAAAACTTTCGAATGCCAAATTTGGTTACGATATCTTTATAAACAAACGAATTATTCATCTAAAACGCTTTTTTTTGTCGAGGTCGTCTCAAACACCCCCATGGGAGCTATATAATTTATCCCCGATATCAAAAAAACAAAATAAACTTGCCTCCTATGGAATAATATAAGAATATAGGGTATAAAAATGCATTTTTTGAAATCGCATTTTCAACATTTTCCTGAAAATTTGGGTGCGATGAGCGATCAACACTGTGAAAGATTTCATCAGGATATAAAAAATATGGAAGATAGATTCAGTGGTCGTTTTACACAAAAAATGCTGGGTGAATATTGCTGGTTTTTGATTCGAGAATCTGATAAAAAACTAAAAAGGATGAAAACATTTAAGCATTTTTAGTTAATATTTTTTTTTTAAGATTCTTATTGATAGATTTGTAACCATTATATGAATTAAAAAATAATGCTGTGAATCCCCAATTAGTGTTTTATTAAAGCACCATTATAATGAAAAAATACTGTATTTATTTGGGAAAATCATCATTTTCCGTGTACTCTTCATGATGGATTCAGCTAGAGATGTTCAATGGGCTGCTCGAATTCTTCGAAAAATTGCTTATTTGAAAGCTACTAACATCTACTTTCAAAAAAAAAATTTAATTATAGAAGAGTGAACCACTTTTCAAAGGTTAAATGCAGTTAAAAGAGACGAAAAAAAAATTGCCGAAAAAAAATTTTTTTTTCTAATTTTACTAAAAATGCAATAAGTCGGTCATGTTTAATCATAAAAAGATAAAATTATATAGAAATCGCATCTACATATCATGACCAATAACTTAAAATAATAAAATTTTCAGGTGTCAAAGACTTTTTCTAAAATAAATGGCTTTTTTTTGTAGAAAATGTCACCAAAATGCAGTGTTTTTTGGCATTTCGGGCACACAGTTTCGGCTGTAGTTTTTTCTTTAGACAACCGATTTTTATGATTTGGGACATTATTGAAAGGTGCTCTATTTTACTTTTCAGAAAAAAAACA